>JACTOM010000493.1:1663107-1833387 GCA_015832385.1 Elymnias hypermnestra | reverse complement strand
GCACTTCACACACGTCCAATGTCTCTGCCACGTGTCCGTGAAATGTTCTCAGGCAAATTGACCTCCTGGAGAGGTGACAAAAATTGGCCTCCACACAGTCCAGATTTAACCCCCATGGACTTGTTCCTATGGGGTTATCTTAAATCCATAGTTTACGCTAATAAACCCACTTCACTACCTCATTGGACTTGTGGTTAGCATGTTTGACTACAGACCGGAGGTCCTAGGTTCGAGCCCCGGGTCTTCAAAATCGATATTGAGTTTCTCTTAAGATTTTCTTAATATCTGCCCGAAATTGGCTAAAAATTTGGAGGTGTGATCCACCCCCGTGCCTCGGAGAGCACGTAAAGCCGTCGGTCCTACGCCTGATCTCTCTCCGGTCGTGTCGGATTCCCGCCACATCGGACTATGAGAGTGAAGGAATAGAGAGTGCACTTGTGTACTATGCCTGCCAAACCGCAGTGGAGCAGCGTGGTGGGTCTATGCTCTCATATGAGTGAGGAGGCCTGTGCCCAACAGTGGGACGTTAATGGGCTGCTACTTACTACTTTACTTACTTAATGATACCCATCGATATACATATACTGTTTTTATTTTTGTCAAGCTAAAAATTACTGAAGCGATTTTAAAAATTCTTTCATTACCTCCTTGAAATCAAGAATTTTCTATACCTGTAGAGTATTTTTAAATTTTTTGAACGTAAGTGTATATCTAATAATCTGAAAGGAAGTATTTAAAAACTAAGTGAAACAAAACTTTTATGTTAACGAAAACAAATCTTTAGTCCGACTTAGTGACTTTCCACGGCCACGGGATCGGTATCTGCACGGGTGAAACAGCGGGGCATTACTAGTTCAATTATAAATTTCTTTTGCTATTTCTGAAGCTGAACTTCTCAGGATTCTTTACAGGACGCTAACATCAAAAGCATTTTAGACCATAGCATATTATCAGTGTTAGCAATTCCCATCGATTTCTAATACATTTTAAAAGATGTACATCTTCTGGTTGTCCGCATGGGGTGCAGTTCGGCGTCGCCGCTTTTTTTTATTATTAAATAGGCATATTTATTACAGGGATAATGTAACCGTATCTGACGAACTGTAACCTAAGAGTAAATATAGTGTGCTTCCTACGTAAGTTATCATGTTTTAACTAGAGTAGTCGTAGAGGTTCACTTTTGCATACTATTATACCAGATGCTCTTTTTTCTGGATTCTTGACCAAATTATAATTTCCATATTACTTGAATCACATATTTCAGTTTTGTTAAAATCTCAGAATGGTAGGGCTAAGAAGCTATTGTATTGCAAAGCTATCGCTGGGAGCTTCGGGCGGAGGTCCTTGCGGCTGCATATCAGTGTTACATAGCTGCAAGCAATAGAGGAGAAAGGGCCGATGAGATTGACGTGAAGAGAATCAGGGTTTTATCCGACTAGGCCTTAATTCACAAATGGAGGGAGGACCTCGGGTCTCCTATAGCGGGCGCAGTCACTGTAACGGTTTTTCGTCACCACTTGGAAGATTGGCTCTAAAGCGGCATGATGTGTTAACATACAAGTTGGTGCAGATGCTTACTGTACATGGTTGTTTTAGTGAGTACTTGCACCAGATTGTGGGATTTGAGGAGACGCCTGCGTGCCGAGAATGTGATGCGGCGCACCACACATTGGCAGATTGCCCGCCCTGGGGCTCCCAGCGCCATATCTTAATGTCGCTAGTTTGAAGTGATCTCTCTCTCTGCCCAACGTAGTGGGCGCTATGCTCGGTAGCAAGACCGGCTGGAGGGCAGTTGCTTCCTTCTGTGAGGCCGTTATTTTGTAGAAGGAGGCATTAGAGAGGCAAAGCGAGAGAGCGGTCGATGCTCCCCCCTCCCGCCGGAGAAGGGAAAGAATAAGACGGCGCAATTATGTGCGCCTACTTCCCCTTTCCGAACCTTTGAGTCGGCCGCATCTGGGGCGCCAGAGATGAATGCGTTAGCGAACATCTGACGTTCGCCATACGGATGAAGAGCGTTCCGCTGGGTTTTAGTAGGTATTCTTGTTACATTGAATCTCACACTCCTGGATGGAGCTGGATACTCAATCCAGCGTGCAAGGTAAATTACTTCTTACCATCTTAGACTGTATCATAACCTACCCTTAGGTGAGATCACAGTCAAACATCAAACACACCATCTCAGAAGAAAATCTCTGTCATTTACCTTCCCTAGTTAATGTGAATGGTAAATTTAGGCAATATTTCGTATATCCATGTATGTCGCTTTTACGTAACTTTAGGGTCAGGGCATATCGGCGCGGAATCACTTCGCATTAGTTTTACAGGTAGGACACTTGTCCGTCGTTTCAGTTTAAGTTTCTTTCGTATATTTTGGAAAATAAACGCTAGACTTCGTTTTATTGATGATATTTTATTTTATTTTTTTTGCTGAAGTTGAAGAAATTGCTTTTTAGACCTCGTAAGCATATCACAACAATATAGGTGAGCATTGATCGCCATTGTTAAAGTTATCAAAATTTATTCTCTTTTCTGTATTACTAACACTGACACAGCAAAGCGTGGCTGAGTTTACCAGCAGGTAATATATTGATTTCCCATGTTCAGGTGCACACTTGTTACGGAGAAGAGTTGGGATTCGACTCAGACGAAGAGAGCGGAGCACCCGACGCAGTCGACGTCCCCATCGACGGAGCTCTGCAGGATTGCTCTGAGGTAATGAGCATTTTTTACTCTATTCCTACTGTTAACTTCTACTCTTGGTATAGTCTAGTGAAAATTTTCAACCGTTAATAAAATACATTTTTATTCGTCGTCATTCATCACTCAAGTTCAAAACAATTTTTGAAAGTTGTACCAGATAACGCTTGTAGTTGATATAGTTTATTTCAAATTTAATTAATCAGTGATCGGGCTTACGTAAAATTATACAGCGTCATTTATTAAAAGATCATTTAAAAAGAATAAAGATAAACTTTCCTTAGGGCACATAAAATTTCTCTCTTTTTAACCGACTTCAAAAAAAGGAGGAGGTTATCAATTCCTCTGTTTTTTTTTTTAATATCAAGGTACCTACATATATAGCTATAGGTTGTAACTACATATACAGCTAAAAGTGTGAGCGGCGTCGGAGCTGCCAAGTGGACACGCGGGACACAGTTATCTTGACTGACCCTGATTCCGAATATAAGAATACGAAGAACTCTCAAAAAGAAAACACAATTATTTTTTATCTCACTTCAACCGATGGACGTCCACTGCTGGACATAGGTCTCACCTATTGATGCCCACTGTGCCCGATCTTGTGCCACCTGGCTCCACCGGCTACGGCGACCCTCCTTCGTCGTCCACCTTGTTTTGGGTCTGCCAACACTGTGCCTTACGGTGCGGGGTCGCCATTCCAGCACCCTCGAACCCCAACGTCCATCAGTTCGTCGGAATATGTGCCCCGCCCATTGCCACTTCAACTTCCTGATTCATAGGGCTATGTCGGTGACTTTGGTTCATCTACGGATCTCCTCATTTCTGATTTGATCGCGTTGAGAAACTCCGAGCATAGCCCTTTCCATCGCACGCTGTGTGACTTTGAGCTTTCGAATGAGGCCCATAGTCAGCGACCACGTTTCCGATCCGTGGGTGATCACTGGCAACACGCACTTTTCGAAGACTCTGGTTTCCCTTCAGAACTAATAAATCTTTTGCCATTACCTTTTAGAGCATATTAAAATGTTTGAAGGCGATTTTTTTGTTAAAATTTTTATTCATTGTGAGTTCTTGCTAGATGTCGAAGTAATTGAGTGTTTATTAATAATATTTTTTTTCTTTTATACAAATATTTAAACAAGAAAGTTATATTTATAATTCAAGGAATTTTTCAAACGATTTAAATCTTGGGATTAGTGAATCACTGTAATTTAAATATTAGTGATGACAATAGTCCGTCTGAGATTTTCTCAGAACGGGATGCTCTATATAAATCCATAATGCAAAGTCAACTAAACTAATTCATTAATTTATCTTCAAAATTGTTCGCGATTGAATTAAAATTAAAATGTTGTTGCACTGAGTACAGATCCCCTATATTCCAAAGGAATCCGAAACTATATAACGACAGCGCCTTAAATCACTGTTGAAAGTAATATGATAATATGACCAGATCCTCAGATAGACTAATTGGTCTAGTGGTTAGCATGTTCGACTACACACATGGGGCCCTGGGTTCGAGTCCCGGGTCGGGCCAATTCAAAATCGATATTGAGTTTTCTATTAAGATTTTCTCAATATTTGGCCGAAGTTGGAAAAAAATTTGGCGATGTGATCCACCCTCGTGCCACGGACATCACGTTTAGCCGTCGGTACTGCGCCTGATCTCTCTCCGCTCGTGTCGGATTGCCGTCACGTCGGACTATGAGAGTGAAGGAATAGAGACTACACTTGTGTACTATGCCTGCCAATCCGCAGTGGAGTGGTGGTTCTATGCTCTAAAACCCCTCTCTCATATGAGTGAGGAGGCCTGTGCCCAGCAGTGGGACGTTAATGGGCTGCTACTTACTTACTTATTTACTTTATGATTAGATCTAACGATTCAATAGCGCTGTATAAGCCTACTTGATTGCTGTCACATCGGACTATGAGAGTGAAAGAATAGAGAGTGTACTCCTGTTTCCGCATACACATGTGCACTTATAGTATCTCTTGAGCAAATAATTAATCTCTCCGTGAGATTGGCCGTCGTGGCCGAATTCCGTAAAGGAGACGATTATAAAAGCCTAATTGATTAAATATATTTTGGTTTAATTTGATTTGACGTAGCATTAATCTATCGTGAACTTGTAAAAAACAGCACACCGGCAAATTGTTAAACAATATTTGATTAGCGGTGATATGGATAAAAAATTCTCGTATCGTATGCGTATCTCCGATAAATGGCAGGTGATTCACGACGCGCCAGTTGTTGATAGCGACCCTGAACGATGGTGCGCGTTATACGAAAATCCAAGAAAAAAGTAAGCTTTCATTTGCTTGTCGGCAATTTTTTTTTAAAGTGTGCGTACACCTCGACGAAGTGAAACTTATTTAGCTTATGTTGTATTAAATTCAATAATATAATTTTGTGTTAAACTAAGTAAAGATAGACCCAACGGATATACATATATACAGACTCACACATAACGTGTTACAATTTTTTTTAATAAGAAAAATCAAAACAAGTTTCACTTTAATATATCGAATGTGCTTTTGACTATACGATTGATGTAAAAATTATTTTAATATAGACTTTATTGGTAATTCGACGTATTCCCGTTAGTTTTTGACCATTTGTGAGTTTTCGTGCTTTTTGGCTTTACAGTTTATTACAGAAAAAATTAATAATTGAAAACATTTTTTGTAGCCGCAATTTCGACTTGTTTTGAAAAAAAAAAACCTAAAACAATAACCTAAATTAGTTTCACTTTCGAATAATGCATGTAATGTAATGGGGGTTAAATTCTCGCAAATATACATCTCTAAAGCCTGTCGACGGAAAGAAGTTGAATTACCAATAATCCACTATAAAATATTTTTTTATTGCTGCCAGGTTAGCCCTTAACTGTGATCACACCTGATGCTAAGTGATAGATGTGGTAAGAGGCGATATACCTCATATGGTTTCTACACAGCATCGCACTGGAAGACAAATCGCTTCGTTTAATTAAAAAATACAATTGTCTAAATTCGCTCTACCCGGCATTGAACCTGGGGCCTCTGTTAGCAAAGCGAGTACCCGCACCATTGCGCCAGCGAGGTTGTCAAATTAATATTAATATATTTGGCTCGTCGTTGTCGCATTTGTCCGAACTTGGCTAGAAAAGTTTCTGGATTCGATTTCTGGCAAGGGAATCTTTAGGAAATCGCATTTTATAATTTGTGCGCGGTAAGACTGGTCTGAGGCTTCGGCCGTGGTTAGTAAATTACTATCCAAAACGTGCCGCCTAGTAATAAATAACCATTCCGGTACAGTAAAAGTAAGTAAGTAAGTAGCAGCCCATTAACGTCCCACTGCTGGGCACAGGCCTCCTCACTCATATGAGACAGGGTTTTTAGAGCATAGACCCACCGCGCTGCTCCACTGCGGATTGGCAGGCATAGTACACAAGTGTACTCTCTATTCCTTCACTCTCATAGTCCAATATGTGATGGTAATACGACACAACCGGAGAGAGATCAAGCGCAGGACCGACGGCTTAACGTGCTCTCCGAGGCACGGGGGTGGATCACACCGCCAACTGCCCAACTTCGGGCAAATATTGAGAAAATCTTAATAGAAAACTCAATGTCCATTTTGAATTGGCCCGACCCGGTACAGTACTGTATGGAAATTATAAAAGGTAAAGTACGTTCTACCAATCTGCATAGTACCATAATTCGTTTGAGTCTGGTCTGGTGGGAGACTTCGGCCTTGGGTAGTTACCACCCTACCAGCATAGACGTACGTACGTTGTATCTTCACAAATTAGCGCGTTTCCATATTAGATTGTGTCATCACGTACCATCAGATGTGATGACAGACAAGGGCTAACCTGCCAGCAATTAAAATATACATTGATATATCATAACTAAAACGTTTAACAGTCCAAATGTAAATTTAATTAGTATCTATTCATATAACAAACGACCGTGAAAATTTGTTGAAATCTATTAACATTATTTGTAACTGGTTTTATTATTATCATATTGAAATGATTAGTTCTTATCAAACAGTACGCAAAATATATTTATTTAAACAACGTCGCTACGAGAATAAGGAACATAAATATGCTAATCGTACAATTTGCTTGTGCGCGTGCTAAAGTGATTTGCTTTATTTTGGAATATAAAGGAATTAATGTGTTTTCTATGAAAAATCTTTTGAAATACACCAAAAGCTCGTTAAATTAACGCTTAAGAAGCTCAGAAGGTAAGATCAGAGCATGTTATATCTTAACCAAACTAATGTCCCGTCCTTAAAAAACGATTTTTTATTTGGCGAAGACAAAAGTTATTTTAAGATTATTTTATGACTAGCAATGTCCCGTGGTTTCACTCGCGTAGAACCAATATCGTGTCAATGGAAAGTCTACTACGTCGGACTATCGACTTTCGTTAACATAAGAGTTTTATTTCTCTTAGTTTTTAATTACTTACTTTCAGATTATTAGATACACACTTACATTCATAATCTAATCAATATACAGATTTTACTTTAACAAGTACATTTTTAAATTTGTAACATCATTTACGTAGAATGTCTGACATTAGTAAATTTAAAAATACTCTACAGGTATTGAGAGATGTTTTAAAATAATCCAGTAGTTTTTGACTTGAAAATAACAATTTGTTAAAAATAAAAACTGCAAAAACAAAAATTCAAAATGCAAATCTTTCTTCTATAATGTTAGAGAAGAGATTTACGTTATATTGTCTAAGAACTTCCCTAAACACAACATTTGACATTCTGTATTCCACTAGCGAAAGATTGTTTTCTTTAAATTGAGATTTTAAAGTTCGTTATATCTTTTGAATGGAATGTCCGATTTTAATAATTTCAAAAGTATTTTAAAGGTATTGAAACAGTCTATAATAACTTGTCATTTAATAGGATAAAGATTAATACAGAGATATGAATAATATGGTTTGATTGTTGCCGGCAGTTTTATTAACTTTTAAAATGTAAAAAATTTCTTATAGAAGCATAACTACGGTAGTTGGACATATAGTATCGCGGACAGATTTTGTGTGATCAATTTTTTGACACTTTTAGGCATTTTTATTAAGGATCCCTATTTTTTTTTTTTTTTTGAGAAAGCACTATAACCTGTGTCGCTCAGTTAAAATGGTGAAAATATTTTTGAAATCGGTCCAGTAGTTTTTCTGTGAATACGTAATAATCACAAATGTTTTGTCTTTATAATATTAATTTAGAAAACAGAAAACTTTTCATAAAAACAAAAGAGTATGTAACTTTCGTCTTTCAACAATATGTTTAGTGGCTACACAGACTTATATTAGTATGCGAACATTTGTGTGTATGTTTATTTTGTTGCCCACCTCCTTTATTATTTTCTATATTTTAGCGAAAGTTGTCCGAAACAAATCGCTATTTAACAATAAGACCGCCTATTATACTTTTTTTTCTCTTATATTTAAGTTTATTTCATTGTATACAAGGTATTAGGAGACCGCATCCGATTTCAAAGACTTTTGACACCTTTGATGATGGGATAGAAAAAAATTGATCCTGGTCATGAATAAAGAAACAGATTTTTAAAACTTTTTATTAGCGTTATTTACACTCCATCATGTTAGTACAACTAAGTGAAACAATAGTTTCATGAATCGACTACTATACTATAAAACTACTAAAAAAAACAAAAATAATACACAACATCAAAACTCAGCTTACGCTCGGGTTAACGAACGCACGCGGCCGGCGCTGGTGTGCGTGTAAAAGAAAAACGAAATTGAGCGAAAGTGTGAAATATCGATTTTTTGTGATGAGATGTGTAATAAAATGTATACATAAATAAAATAAAAACAGCATGTTGGGAAGCCTCGATCAAACTGGTATATTACTTCTTTCCTGGTTAGCTCGGTTCCATCTTCCCTTTATTTCCCTAGTTTTCAAAAAATCCAAGTAGTATCGTGAAGTAACACTACAACCTGTACAATACAAGCACTGGTGGCGGACGAACCGACATAGCGATTTATTATAATCATATTCTTAATTACTCTGCCATCTAGTCGTAAAAAAAGTACTTGTATTATATTACAGTATAAAAACCCGCCAGAATTCATTGCTAGTTATTGTTTTTATTAGGTACTAGCAGACCCGACAGACTTCGTTCTGCCAAAATAAAAATTTGGAATATGGCAGGTTTCAGTTTTACAAATGATTTTCGAAATAAAATTACAGCAGTACTAAATATCTATAGCTCTTACATTTTGCGACTATTCAGTTGATTTTTAATATTGTGCAGCGGTAATAAAGTGCAAATTGACTCTTGCACACCTACATAGCTTAGACAACAGTTGGTACTTGTAATTTGTTATGAACTTTATTGAATAGCAATAATGGTCAGAATGACTCTACTTTTTAGGTAGAAAACGTTTGTATGGGAAACAGAAAAGGGCTGTTTTCAGGGTTTTCCCCTGCAATTATTCGAACTTTTCTCACCGTAAAAACCATCCTTGGACTTCAACGTTTAAAAAAAATAATTGTCAAAATTGACTCGGGCGTTGTCGAGTTATGCACTTACCAACACATTGTGCGATTCATTTTTATATTTTAGATGTATTTACTGGGACTCAACAGTCCCGTCAGTAAATAAAGGGTTAACTGTCATTATCATTTACCATCCGGTGAGATCACAGTCATACAGTTACTTTTCAGCAACAAAAAAATGTTCGTGATTTTTGTAATATATCTGTTTTTTGTAGGAAGCGATAGACTCGTCGTCTATGGAAGCTGGCGGGGGAGGTGCGGCGGGAGGGGGAGGCGCCGGAGAGTTTCGCTCCTCTAGCCGCACCAACAACTCAACGCCTCCGCTAAGTAAGTGATTTTTTAAAATAAAATCATCGATCGCGTGGCAGTGGAAGTCGGTACTATAGATTTATTTTTGTTAACATAAAAGTTTTATTTCACTCACATTCATAATTTAATCAATATACAGATTTTACTTTACAAAGAATATATGTCTAGCTAAAACATTTTTAAGTTCGTAACATCATTTAGGTAGAAGATCCGACGTCAGTAAATTTAAAACTATTGTACAGGCAATGAAAGAATTCTTTAAATCTCTCCAGAAATTTTTGGCTTATTAATTATAAATTGTTAAAATTTAAAATGCAAAAATTTTTTCTATAATATTAGAGAAGAGATTTATTTGTAATACTTTATTGTCTCGGAACATCCCTGTACACAATATTTGATACTCTATAGTTCAAGTCGGGATACATTATTTTCTTTAGATTGAGATCTTTAAATTCGTTGTATCTTCTTTTAAATGGAATGTCCGATTTTAATAATTTAATAACTATTAAAACGGTCTTTAATAAAATATTATATTTAGTTGTCCTTGTCATTTAATCATAATTCTGTTATTAATTTTTTGTAATGTGTTTCTTCCTTTAGTGTATTTAATTATATAAGCATGTTGAGGCTACCAGTAGGTAGGTTTAATTCTAATTCTAAAAATTATTATTTTTAACATTTATTTGTATTTTACTATTCTAAGAATTTAATAGAATAAAGATTAAAACAGAGGAATGAATAATATGGATTGATTATTTTTTTAAATGTACAAAGGTATATACAAAGGTGACTACCTTTTGGCAGTTCTTTGGTTTTTACATTTTTGATGTTGTCGCATAATGACATTTTTTGCCAAGTACCTACCTTTTCCCTTGCGTGCATATATTCGCATACGATTCCGCCGCGGTAAGGTGTCTTCCGCCTGTCTCCGATACACCGCTCGAATCGTCTAGAAGATAAATACACGTTCTTCTTCTAACGGCCTTGACAACCGGGAGTGCTTGATAACCGTCTCAACTCTCGAAAGACTAAGTCGCTGAAAGCGTAGGACTAATGTGATAGTGTTAACCGCCACCGCAACTACGGCCGTGCACAACCCTACTTCTAGAAGTAGCACGATAGCCCGATAGTCCAGGCACGTACACGCGATTCTTTTCTTCCTTCGTCTCACATCACCTTTACACGGACACCTCATTTCAAATTCTTCTTAAATCTAATCGCCCTCTACAGTCCACAATCAACCCGCTACATGAACGGTGGCATCATGTCGCTGCAGTAGTCATAGTGGAAGAACTACAGTAATTCAACTTACCGTATTCTGGACTTTTTTGTAGATATTAATACATTCTATAATATTGTAGAACATTTTTTTCTTCTTTCATCATTAATTTCCGCAGAACACGCGATGATAGATTTTTGCGAATAATTTTTTCAAACATACCTATATATATACATGCTTACATGCAAAAACACTTTTTTTCCCTCTTTATAATGTTAGTTTAGACATGGCGAATACTATTAGACGTCATATATCCAATTTTATCGTGAGGATTTTATATTACGGAATAGGTAGCCGCACACATACAGTTAATACAAATACTTTAAAATAATCCTCAAATATACATAAACATTAAAGGAAACTGAGTATAAGGAACTTCATACTTGTTTGGTGTTGTTCAATATAACACGAAATATCATTATGTCTTTTACCTTATCGCAACACAGTGCAGCTGTGACCTTACGCGGTAATCGATAACAACTTACAATGTAAAATAACAATGATTCCTTTTTAAACTGAATTATTAACCGTCTGATAATATGCTTCATTGCATTAGTTAAAAGCCCGTGTCTACTATATAAATAATTTAATTTAAAACGAGCAAACTCAGTCACGTTTCGCTGGATACAGATAAAAATTTAAAACGTTTTTTTCTTCTAAGTTACGGGTAGAGTTAGAGTTGTATGTGCAGTGGCTTAACTATAGGGTGGTTGGACTGGCAAAATTCCACGGGCCCCTAGGCCAGGAGAGCCCGGCTTATATTACTTGACTATTCTGCCTATTGACAATTCTATGGCCCGATTTATAAACTTTGACTACGTAATAGACCTCGTTGCGGAACACAAAGCTGGAAGAATATATTTTTCTTAATAATTATTGTAGTTAAATTGTTATTTTTATTTTTGAGGTAGGACCCATCAAAAGTATTGTCGCGGGCCCCAGATGGTATAGTTACGCCATTGAGTATGTGCTTACAATAATTGAAAAAATTAAAGTAAAATTATCGAGAATTTAAAAAAAAATTATCATTGTTCATTTGCAAATCTACTAAAGACTAAAGTATTTTTAATTTACGTTAAAAAGTACGATATCTCGACGTCTCAGCAAAAAGTTATCACGTAATTAAAAAAAAACAGTAAATGGGAATTAAATAAACATGTGCCTATACATCTAACGAAATTCTGTAAAACTGTTCCCCTTTACAAAAAAGCGTATCTATTTTATTAATATGTATAGAATGACTTTTCAAGAAGTGATTGCAAATTATGCAAACGTGGAATTTATATATGTTTATCAAACAAGTTGTACCTTTACGGACTTAAAATAAACTCGCTTGCGTCTCATGTTTCTGTAGGTCTGTACTACTCTAAAGATTGTAAACCTAATCATTTGATCCAAGCTATTGTTAAATATAATCACACCTTTACATACACATTCATTTAAAGTACATTTTAACATAACAATAACAGTATCTGTTATTTTATAATAACACCTTTCATCGTTATTTAAAAATGTATTTTTATGTATGAAGGCTTGATTTTCTTTACAATAAAACGTATCAAATTATTAACTTTGATATCTTTACTTTATAAAATAGTACTTGTCGCACAGTTTAATCAGGGGAAGTCTCGCGTGAAAACTTCGTGGTACTTCCCATTTTAAATAAATCGTTCAAACTGTTTTCTCGTATGAAACCATAGTAAGAATCTTTTGCATGTTTTGAACTTTATATACTTTAATTATTAAATAGGAGATAAACCCTCGAAATGTATAATCGTGGTGGAGTGTTGAGTGAAAACATAGAGGGCGATTTCGTAGTGGTAGCAAGGAGGCCAGTGGTGCGTTTCAGAACAGATATAGACGAGATTGCCTCAGAAGCTAATGACGGTAATTACATTTTTAAATAAAATACTTAAAATAAATTTTTAAAACATATCAACTTTTAGTTATCGTATCTGTTAGTCTGGCGTTATTATAAACGTTGCACATTTGTAACAATATTACTTACAAAATTTATTAGGCCCTAGTGACCCAGTTTAACCGCGAGCTTATAATTGTATTCATTATAGTAAATAGAAGAGAATGTACCTATTAACAAAAACGGTGATAATCAAAATTAAAATAAAAACTTGTGTCTACATTAGTAATGAGAAAGTAATAATTTTACAGAATAACTAAACTAATATTTATAAAGAGGAAACATTTGTATTTTTGTGTGTAACTATGTAGGTATGTATGTTTGTAACGTTTCCACACAAAAGCTACCTACTGGACCAATTTCAAATTCTTTCCACCGTTAGAAAGCTCCATTTTCACTGAGCAACATAGACTATATTACTTCCTCAAACAAAATAAGGATCCCTTATAAAAATGCATTAACGTAATCCAAGGTGTAAAAATATTTGTCACAAAAAGTTTGTCATTGCGTACACTACGGCAACTATAAATAAAAAAAACTTCTACGATTAAATATTATAGAACGTATTAATATCTACAATATTGTCTTCAACATCATATGTCCCACCACTGTAGTTATGCCACTATAACTACTTTTATGCATTTGAAAAGTTAACAAAAGTACCCACAATAATCGAATCATATTATCATATCTCTATTAATCCTTATCATATTAAAGACCGTTTCAGTACCTGTAAAATACTATTAAAACAGGACATTCCATTCAAAAGATATAACGAATTTAAAAATGACAATTTAAAGAAGATAATGTATCCAGAGTGCCACAAAACAAAACTACGTCGAATGTTCGAGTATTCTACACCGATTTTAAAAATTCTTTCAATACCTTTAGAATACTTTTAAATTTACTAATGTCGAACATTCTACATAAATGATGTTACGAACTTAAAAATGTATTAGATATATATTCCTTGTAAAGTAACTTAAAAATGTATTAGATATATAAAGTAAAAACTATATATTCATTAAATATGGATGTATGTATAATCTGAAAGGAACTAATTAAAAACTAAGTGAAATACAACTTTTATGTTAACAAAAATGAGTCTATATTCCGACTTAGTAGACTTTTCACTGTCACGAAATCAGTATCTGTGCCGGTGAAACCGCGGGGTATTGCTAGTTAGACAATACAGAGTGAACAACAGTTCTTCGTTTTATTTTTGTACACTGCTAACAAAAATAAAAAATATTGATAATATTTGGATGGTATTCAACATGAGATGGTCGTACAGAAAAAATTAAACTGTAGCCTTTTAAGTGTCTTGTTTCAAATGATATTAAATAATGTTAGGGTCCGATGACAGAATAAAAAATTAGCAGAATAAGGAAATATTTTGAATTACATTTCGTCGACCTTTCGATGATAACTCAAAAAATGGTATTGCTAAAAATTACATATCAGGGATAAAAACTAGACCAATTAAAGCGACAATCACATATTTTTTATTATTTTCTTTACCATCATCTTGTTACGAATTATCATCCCTTGTCGAAAATCTGCAAAAAACTTGGAATATTTTCAATATCCCTTAATATTCATGAGTAGTGTATTTTGTGGGTATTGAATGTGATTGAGCCGTCTCGCTGGTAAGGTATGAGAAATAATCAGTAAATTAATAATATGCTCATTATTTTAATTAAATAGAAGTTCATTATCTTTAATTCCAGTAAAGGTAAAAGGTAAGTAGCAGCGCATTAACGTCCCGCTGCTGGGCACAGGCCTCCTCACTCGCATGAGAGAGGGTTTTAGCATAGACTCACCACACTACTCCACTGCGGATTGGCAGGCATAGTACACATGTGCATTCTCTATTCCCTCACTCTCAGAGTCCGATGTGACGTGAATCCGACACGACCGGAGAGGGATCAGGCGCAGGACCAACGGCTTAACGTGTTCTCCGAGGCACGGGGGTGGATCACACCGCCAACTTCCCACCTTCGGGCAAATATTAAGAAAATCTTACTAGGAAACTCAATATTGATATTTGAATTGGCCCGACCCGGGACTCGAACCCAGGACCTCATGTCTGTAGTCGAACATGCTAACCACTAGACCAATGAGGCAGTTGAGGCATAATTCCAGTAAACTCATTAAACTTTCTTGTCAATGAATCTACCACCGTTTCGGAATGTAGGTACTACTGAGAAGAATCCGGCAAGAAACTCAATAGTTACTCTTTTCTATCCATGTTATAATTAAAATAGAAATACAATTGCTTTGCTTGGTATTTATTTAAAATATTATTTTACTTTAAATATATTCTACATTATTTACTATCACGCTCGTCCGAATAAAGTCGGCTCTCGTCGTCTATGAGAGTGAAAGATTTATAGTCTACGAGTCATTATTATATTATTGATATACACTTATAACTATATATATTACAAATCTTTATTACTTATTTGACTTGACTCGTGTAAAAGGGTCATAAGAAAATATCTTTTTTTTTTAATTTTCTAGTAACAAATGGGGATAGTGTATTTCGCGAGAGGGATGAAGAGGCGGGAGACGCGCTACCAACAGACATGTCCGATACCAGTGAAAGTGAACCCGATAAACACCACAAGTAAGTTACCGTTACATATACTCGTACTGAATTTGCATTACAGTTCATATACACGTTAGTTCTCATGCCTAAAATTACCTTGTTACCCGTGACGTCGTCTGCATCGACATCAGAATTGGATTTCGTTTAAAATAACTATTACCGCCCATCTATCTTTAACGTAAAACAACTGTTAATGTGTATCCTAAAGTAATGTATAAAGCCTCGACATATCTACACAATATCAAATGATTCCGTGAGTCATTATCAACTAATCCGGGACACCAGGTGTGAATGCGAAAGTTGAATACCTGGTGCCTCACTCATGGATGAAGTTGGGTCCGCTGGGTTTTAGAGGGTTTTGCGAGACCTCGCCTCGCCCTCGCCGAGTATCACACTCTTGACCCATGGGTCGGGGTTTGTGCCTAAACGCGAAAAAAAATTGTTGGAAATGATATGAGTCAAAATTAAAATATTCTTTATTAAAGTAGGTTATTAGAAAATGTTGCTTCAAAACCATATGGGTTTATAAAATAGTAGAAAAGTTAGTACAGTTATAAATAAATACATTTTTGTTTATACGTAGGTGCCGTCGGTTTATTACTTACCTTGTTTTATATTACAGTAATACAGAAGAAGAGAAGTGTACAGCATCGCACGAAGGCAAGCTGCTGTTACAAGATGAGTACCCGTTCAACATCGATCAGCTTTTCACCATGATCTTCACCAACTCCAGGTTCAATTTGGAACTGCTCGCCGCACGGAACACTACCGATTATGTGCAGGTAAAATAATTTAATAATTTTGTTGTACATCACAATAAAAAACAATTGTTTCATTTATTTATTTGCTGAGCTTTTTAAATGTAATGTATTTTGGGGCTTTTCCTTATTTAAAGGACATATAACAATGAGCCCTGGATCATATTTGATCTTCTTACTTGTTAATGAACTATTTAAGGTGTACCTTGACTTGGAGCGCCAATCAGTTAATTATCAGTATAAAATTATTATACATAAAAGTAATTTTGAAACTTACTTTAAACTCAACAACACAATAGAGATTTTTTTACTGATATAATTGTTACTATAATTAGGTTTTCTAACTGTAATATTTTAATTAGAGTTGTAATGTTTATTTCCATTCCTTATAAATTACATGGTAAAAATTATTATTTAGTTTAAGAAAAATATGTCAAATAACAATGGAGAGCAATTGATTGAACAACGTTTGATTGTTATTTAACGTGATTGGTAAATTTCTCTCATAATCACCTTTAAGTTTATCTAAAGTTAAAAGTTTCAATTTTCAGTCAAACCTTTTATCCCTTGATTTTTTATGTATAATAGTTATATACGAGTATAAAAAAGCTTTTTAATTATAGTAATGATTTAATTGTTAAAGGCACCGTGGCAACCTCAAAACGGATTGAAATGTCGGCAAGTCAGCTACACGTTAGGGCTCACGTCGGGACCTATGGGACCTAAGGAGGTTCACGTCACTGAAACACAGGTCACAATTATTACTTTTTTTAATTATTAAAAAATAACAATGTTTCTGTGTGCTATCTTGTGTTTCATACACTTTTCTCGACATTTCAACTAGAAACAAACGTATTTACCTAATCTAGACAAACAAGGGCATGTAGACATTGAGACATATTTTACCGTTCTTCACCTTAAAAAAGCATAATTAATATTTATAAATCTTTCTAATTGATGTTAAAAAATACAGTATACCTTTTTGTTTTGTTCCATATTCATAAAACAATAACGTTTATAATGTCAGAGCTAACATGATCCCTCATTGACCTAGACCATATATGTAAACCACCTAGAAGGAAGCTCAGTCATCTGGGCTCCATATAACACTAACTATAGTCTCGTGTTGGAGCGGGAGAACAAACTATTATCCATTGATGTACCCGACTGTATTCGTTCTGGGCATGGTAGGGTACAACGAATTGAGAATTAGGAGGGAGCTCACACTCATTACTTATATTTTCGAAATGAAAAGAGGAATAGCGTGTAACGCAGACTTACTAAGCCAGGTAAGTTTGTGGGCTCCAGACGGGTATGTGTGGAGGAAGCGCCGGCCCTCACTGATAGCGGTGCCGATCGGTCGCACTAAGCTGCTAGGGGAGCGCCACTGACGCGCGCGCTGCGCACCCTCAACCTCATAGCTGACCGCATCGATATAATTTGCTTCACCCTGAGTGAATTCACAAGTACAGCATTGTGGGCTGTATTGAACAGTAATTATTAATAATAATTAGTTATAATCTATAGTTATATTTAATTGGAATCTACACTATCGAATTAGGATTCCTTTAAGGGTAGTGTAAGTTTTCGGGAAAATAAAATATGTGGTGTGCTCCAGGTGATGAACAAGTGCAGCAAGGCGGGTGCGCTGTACTCCATAGACTGCACCAGTGAGAACGCGGGCATCCCATATGCAGACTACTTCAGCGTGCAGGCGCACTACTGCCTGGCGCGACGCAACGACCGTACGGCGCTGGCTTTGTACGCACGCGTGCACTACAAGAAGACCATGTGGCCACTTGTCAAAGGTGAATACAATCGGACCTTTTTGTTTTTAAAGTAAAACTTCTTTAGGAGCATAAGAGTAAAATTTGTACATGTAAAACGCATGATTAGCGGCACCAACCCTTCGTTTGAAGTTTAGGTAGTTTTAATATTTACAAATAACATGTGGCATTTTAATTTGCCACTCGTCATTTAATGATGCAATATACTATTTAAATATTTCATAAATACTCTTTTCTAAATTTTAAATTCAAAAGCAATGTTTAATTAATAATTTTGAATATTGAGATAAAACATATAGCATTTTAATATAACACTTCAGTTACAAAAAACTCGTGTATATTTCTGTTCTGTAATTCTTGAATTTTATTCCTTCGAATATTCGAATATTGCCTTATTAAAACTAAAAAAAGTAATACAACTTATACTAAATCTTAAATTAAACTATTGATTTAATCTATAATAAACTTATCCCTTAAGAGATCTCTTCCAGGAATCTAAAAGTGGGAGAATTTAATAGATACAAATAAAAGTAAATTAGTTAAAATATAAACAGAAATTGTTTCCTTAAAAAATTGTTTATCAGACAAAATGTGGCCTTCACCAATGTACTCATTATGTTTGCGGGACTTCTTTAAAAAATGGTTGCCGACCCCTGATTTAAAAGGTTAATAAACTATATATAAAACTCATTAGTCTAGTGGTTTGCATGTTCGACTACAGACATGAGGTCCTGGTATCGAGCCCCGGGTCGGGCCAATTCAAATATCAATATTGACTTTTCTAGTAAGATTTTCCCAATATTGTCCCGAAGTTGGGAAGTTGGCGGTGTGATCCACCCCCGCGCCTCGGAGGGCACGTTAACCCGTCGGTCCTGCGCCCGATCTCTCTCCGGTCGTGTCGGATTCCCGTCATATCGGACTATGACAGTGAAGGAATAGAGAGTGCACTTGTGTACTATGCCTGCCAATCCGCACTGCAGCAGCGTGGTGGGTCTATGCTCTAACAGCCCTCTCTCCTATGAGTGAAGAAGTCTGTGCCCAACAGTGGAACGTTAATGAGCTGCTACTTACCTACTTACCTTATCACTATCTTCGAAATTAGAAGGGTATTATAGGCGGTATGTTATATTTATAACTGCATTCATTGTATTGTGGTTTTAAGAGCACCCGATTTTTTGTGTGTACAGCATTTCTGGAGAAGAGTGCAATAGGGGGTGTCGAGGAGTTTGCGCGATTGCTGGCCGCACGGCTGCAGGGGGCCGCAAGACCAGTACCAGCACCAGCTGCCAGACCACGACGACGGAGACGCAGAGATGGTACTGCAACCTTATCAAAATACAGTCGACATTTTTCGAACAGCACAATGTGTTAACTAAAGCAATTGTAGCACACTGACCTCAGAATGCTACCTTCTTCATATTATATACATTCAGTTCTCTGTAGTAGTTAATGCCTTTGTGAAAATATGTAGAAATATATATAATAAAAGTAAGACTACGTTGCGAAAGGAGTATGTAATTCCATCAAAATCTGGTCCAGCTGATATGCATTGTAAATAGTTTAATTAACACGACTTTGTTATATTTTGTTTGTGTGCGTGCGTGTGTGTCACTTCCTTTGTGTATACACTGATAAACGCAACCTTTTTTGAAGTGAAACTTCTTTAGGCGCATGAGTTATTTGTACAATAACATGTGGCATTTTAATTTGCCACTCGTCATTTAATAATTTAAAATAAAAATATTTCATAAATTCTGTTTACTAAATTTTAAATTCAAAAACAAAAGTTTATTAATCATTTCTTATATTGACAATAACAGGTGGCGCTTTTATTTACAATTCCACATTTGAGATTTCAATAAATTATTTGTATTAATTTTCGACACTTTTAATATTTTAATGACAATTAAATTCCTAAGACATCTTCCTTTTCCCTCCCTCTAAGTCTCGGAAATACAAAGTTTTGGATTTGTATAAATATAAATAAGGCTTAAAAGATAGTTTGCCAAAGAAGTTTCACTTCTGACTTTCGCACGCACTTTTCGTTTTAATTTGCGTTATCAAAATATTTTTTCAGTATCTCCATTGAATCCAGTGGCGGCCGCGCCGGTCACGTTACCAGCAACTGCGTCACTATCACCGCGGTTGCCAGCAGCGCAACCCAGCAGGTCGACCACTTGGTTGGCCTTGGTGTTACTCGTGTTACTGGCCATCAATGCGTTACTCTACTGGAAGCTCTACCACACTGACCACACACGAGGCATAGACATTAACCACTTACATTCAAAGTGAGACAATTTTTTTATTTATCTTTGTCGTACGAATACTTAATGTTAGTGTTACAAAAAAATACATTCGAAGATTTACAAATTTTACAAGTAGGTCTGTAAAGGCTTTAATTATATCATAAAAAAGAAAAGTAACTTTAATTACATTATATGCTAAAAAACTAAAGAAATTTAATCTAAGGTGAGGTAAATAGCAGCCCATTAATCATAACCGCTGCAGGGTACAGGCCTCCTCACTCATAGGAGAGATGGACCCACCACAGTGCTCCACTGCGGGTTGGCAGGCATAGTACTCAAACATACTCTCTATTCCTTTACTCTCATAGTCCGATGTGACGGGAATCCGACACGACCAATCCGCCTACTTCTCAATTTTGAGCAAATATTAAGCAAACCTTAATAGAAAGCTCAATACCAATTTTTTATTGGCCCGAACCGAAACTCGAACCTCAGATCTAGTAAGTAGCATGACCATTAACGTCCCACTGCTGATCACAGTCATGCTCACTCATATGAGAGAGGACATTAGTGGTTAGTATGTACGGCCACAGACAGGAGGTGCTGGGAGGGTGGGGCTAATTCAAAAATACTGAGTTCTCTAGTAAAATTTTCTCAATTTTTGCCTGAAGTTGGGAAGTTGGCGGTGTGCCCCACACCCGTGGCGCGGAGAGAATGTTAAGCCGTCGATCCTGAGCCTAATCTCTCGTCGGTCGTATCGGATTCCCGTCACATCGAACTATGAGAGTGCAGGAATAGAAAGTTTACTTGTGTACTATGCCTGCCAAGCCGCAGTGGAGCAGCGTAATGGTTCTATGCTCTAATAAATTAGTTTTTACTACTAGACAACGAGAGCGCGTTGTCTAGTAGTAAAAACTAATTGAAGATTAAAAATATACTCTAGATGTGGGTGTGGATGTTTATGTAAGTGGGTATGTGTGTTTGTGTGTAATATATGTGTGAGCGCAAATACGCGTAAGTACGAAATAATTTTAGACCTTGGCGACAGAAACTAGCTAGTTAGTATTTTTTTAATATTATTTATTATTATTTCTATGTTAGTTATATTTATTAGTATTTCTATCTTTATTGCATACATCCTTAAAAAAAATACGAGTTTGAAAAATTACAGTATACAGATTAACAATTTAGCACGAAAGTGTGCAAAGGCGGCCTTATTGCTGTACTTATATAGTTATTAATACATATATATACTGAAAGTAACATATATATGTGTGTGTATATATGAAAGATAGACTTGGAATTTGTTAGGAGTATTCCTTTTACCGAGTAGAGGTCACATAAAAACGGATTGTACGAAATGGATTGAAATTTAGTACAGCGATAATTTAGAGCCTAAAAAAAGACTACAAGCTATTTTCAGTAACACACAGCAAATAACTCATTGACGTTTTTATATATATACGTATGTTTTTTGGTTGTAAATCAATTAGCCTAAATTAATGAAGCCAAACCAATGAAAAAAACATTCAACGCAGACAAAGTCGTGGGCTCAGCTTTTGTATATATATATATATATATATATATATATATATATATATATATATATATTTGGAGGGATTAAATAGACGACGTTTAAAAATGGGAAGTGACAACTGAGATTTATGTGAAGATCGCAGTTAAACTACCATAACTGAAACGTACTCTTAGTTACGAAGGAGCGAGAGGTTTAAAGAGAATGGAATATAGAAATGAAATACAAAAACAGTGAAATACATAATTTTAATATTAGAAATAAAAACAAACTTGTAATCCCATATTTTAGAGTTAAGAAGGTTCAGAAATCATTTGTCGGGTTGAGCATAAGCAGTTTTAATAAGATACCACAATCAGATTTAGATTTGTCTTCACAGTATTTTAAGAAATATATCAAATACATCATTTTACAAAAAGCATATTCTAAAGTTGAAGATTATTTAGGAGATAGAAATGTTTGGACTTGATTCCAGTTGCTCACAGAAGCAAATTATTACACATTGTAACACACAAAACTATTTTTAAGTTAGTTAGTAGTTAGTAACCGTTGAGTTTCTTGTCGGTTTCTTCTCAGCAGATTCAACTTTCCGAACCGGTGGTAGGTTTGTTACCAACGAACAGACTACTGATTCATAAATGCTTTTTGAGCCTTCTTGAATAAAGAATATTTTGATTTTGAAGTGTGAGACAGTGCAGGTTCCGCCGGAAGCCACTTAAGTCGCGCTCTAAATACTGACACATGGTCAAATTTACTTAAGCCAATAATAAATCTGGTGCATAGATTAGTTAGTTATTGTGAAAGTTTCTGTGGTATGTTCAGGATGAGCACGGTGAGCGAGGCGCAGGCGGCGGAGTGGGCGCGCGCGCTGGAGCGCCACTCGCACCGGCAGCGCGGGCAGCTCCTCGCATGGCGGGACGCGCTCGACCGCACCGTGGCCCACCTCGTACAGGTAACCAAATACCTCGATATCCAACGATAAAATAACATTAATTACTTTAATTTATAACTGCCTCATTGGTCTAGTGGTTAGCATGTTCGACTAATTTAAAGTAAAATAATATTTTAAATAAATACAAAGCTAAGTGTAAGTGTATTTCTCTAATTAATGGATGTTGATGATGCAATTGTATTTCTATTTTAACTATAACATGGATAGAGAAGAGTAACTATTGAGTTTCTTGTCGGATTCTTCTCAGTAGCACCTAGATTCCGAAACGGTGTTAGATTCATTGACAAGAAAATTTAATGAGTTTACTGGGTTTATGGAATTAATATTATTCTACTAAAATAATGAATAAATATTATACCACTGTTGAAAGTAATATGATAATATGACTAGATCCTCAGACAGACTCATTGGTCTAGTGGTTAGCATGTTCGACTGCAGAAATGGCGCCCTGGGTTCGAGTCCCGGGTCGGGCTAATTCGAAATCGATATTGAGTTTTCTATTAAGATTTTCTCAATATTTGCCCGAAGTTGGGAAGTTGGCGGTGTGATCCACCCTCGTGCCTCGGAGAGCACGTTAAGCCGTCGATCCTGCGCCTGATCTCTCTCCGGTCGTGTCGGATTCCCGTCACATCGGACTATGAGAGTGAAGGAATAGAGAGTGCACTTGTGTACTATGCCTGCCAATCCGCAGTGGAGCAGCGTGGTGGGTCTATGCTTTAAAAACCCTCGTTCCTCGGAGTGAGGAGGCCTATGCCCAGTAGTGGGGCTTAATGAGCTGCTACTTACTTACTGGCCTGGGCTCAGCTTTTGAAGTGAAACTTCTTTAGGCGCATGAAAGTAATTGTTTTACGCACGAACCGCGTGATTAGCGTCACGAAGGTGTGCAGCGTTTTTTTATGCTAATTCGTTAGAAGGTTTACCTAACCTTATAACCGTATTAATATTTACAAATAACATGTGGCATTTTTATTTACATTGCGTCATTTGGGATTTCAATAAATTATTTGTGTTAATTTTTGTCACTTTTATTATTTCAATGACAATTAAATTCCTAACATATCTTCCTTTTTCCCTACCTCTAAGTCTCGGAAATATAAAGTTTTAGATTTGTATAAATACATACAAGACCTAAAAATAAGTTTGCCAAAGAAGTTTCACTTATGACATGTGAACTTTGTACGCGCGCACTTTTATTTTAATAACTTGAATGTTGGAAGAGTCACTTACATATAAAAGCGTTATTTTTATTGGAAGCGCAAACCGTTTAAAAATATTGTTTTGATATCATAAACCGCAAATAGTTGATAAACAGTAGACCGAGTCTTCGGGACATAAATCGAAAGGTGTAGTGATGTGCGTAAGATTCATAAGAGGTACATATCGAAAACAGGATAGATGCGATCGATATGCTACATTGTTAAATGTTAAGTATTAATTGGAATAATTTTTCAATATCTGCAAAGGTTATAGTGACATATTTGACAAACTCGGTACCGCCGTAAGGAAAGAGCGAAACAAATATACGATACTGTTTTAATTTTCGCCTATATATATATATATGTGTGTGTGTGTGTGTATATATATATATATATATATATATAAGCAACTTTTTTTTTCTTTGTTATCGATAAACTTGAAACTACTGGACCAATCGGCATGAGACCACGACCATTCGACGCGGAATTAATTGTAGAAGGTTTTAGGTTATTCATTTTTTCTTATATATATATATATATATATATAGGCGAAAATTAAAACAGTATCGTATATTTGTTTCGCTCTTACAACGAAAAGTAGCATTGATTTTATATATATCAATATATATATAAAATCAATGCTACTTTTCGTTGTAATTTTATAACTCAAGAACGGGGTCACCTATCCAAACCAAATTTTTAAGCTTTGTTCGGACTACTTACATTTTATTTTAGTATTGTTTTTCTGTACCCTATTTATTATTGGTTTGTATGATCTCTTTATGTACCATAAATTTACTTTTCCAATAACTCTTCTTCTTAAGATTGTCTAGAAAAAATTGCGCATTAGCGGTAAGACCGCCTCTTTATACATTTGCTTGAGTATATTATTCTTATTTTTACAGACGGAGCAAGCGCTAACAAAGCTATTAGAGACTATAAAACCAGTGCTGGAGAAAGTGGAACAGGAAGCGGAAACGCGGGAAGATCTCTGAGTTGCAACAATGGGCCTTCAAAAGGTTCCGTTGTAACAACTTCATTTTTATCTAAATACCACTGGTATTAGTAAAATATCGGTATTTATACCAAATTCCGATATTTATTCAAATGTATCGGTAGCTATACTAAAATGTCGGTATACATACTAAAACTAAAAACCGGTATTTTACAAGGCGATATTAATGAAAAAAATGTCGATATTTGTTCCAAAATATAGACATTTGTACAAGTGTCGTTATATGTCATAAAGTACCGGTATTTATACAAAAAGTGTCAGTAAACTACCGATGTTATAGAAGTCGTCATTAATAACAAAAAATATCGAAATTAATACAAAAATATCGCTATCAATGCAAAAATATTGGTATTTACACTAAAGTATTCGATATTTTTATTTCTACCAACAAGACACAACTCCTCAATTGAAGGAGGAACATACTCCATCCGTTACATAGCTAGAGAAAAATATTATGCAAAAAAATATTTACAAATAACACGTGAGGGTATTTTTAAAAAGATTAAAATGTTATTTATGAAAATGCGCACAGTTTATATTTCCAGTAGAGGCACATGGCGTTTAGTATTAATACAATTTTTCTCGTCAAAACTTTTAAATAAATCGGTAATTAATTACTCTTACGTTGGTACAATAGTATATTATACACCTAGGGAGAGAAATTGAACATTATCGCCCGCGACGGGAGTGGATGCTCTATTTTTCTCCCGCGATGCATATACTATTTCAGGCAATAAATTACTTTTGGTATAATAGTATATTTTGCGCCTAGGGAGAGAAATAGGGCATTATCGCCCGCGTAATCTTGACTCGCGAGTGCGGCTGCTCTATTTTCTTTTCCTGTTGTGCTTACCATTTAGGGCAATATATATTTTTTGGTATAATAATACATTTTGCACCTAGGGAGAGAAGCAGGATATTCTCGCCCACAAAATCTTGACTCGCTGAAGCGAATGTTCTATTTTTCTGCTGCGGTGCGTATACTATTTTTTTCCACACCAGGACGAAAAGTTTGACCTCTTCGAGTTGACTTTTCAGTCAATAGTTAAAAATTTAATAATAGTCTCGTGTTTTAAGCTGCCTTTGACACTTTCTTTGTGAACACGTATACAGGGGCCGAAAAACGGACTTTTTTCATCTCAGTATAAGAAATAAATTAATATTTATTCTGTATCTGTGGTTACTGCTTACTATTATATCCTCTGGATTGCCTGTTACTTCAAAATTTCATGTTTCTTTTAGTCTTGAAATTAAATTTAAAAAAAACTCTAATACCTTGAAATTGTATTTACTGGAATGTCAATTAAGATGTTATATTTAACAAATCTAGCATTTCCAAGTTTAACATTTAAAAAAATATCAAAAGTGTGTCTGTTATGTTAAATAGTAATATTAAGGGTTAAAATTGGTTTAAGAGTATAAATGTATGCTAAAATCATTCCTAGCTAATCTTATCAGAGACGGGGTAAAATATATTCATCGGGTTTTAAAAAATATTCCAAAGTGAAACTTTTTTACATCGCCTCTCAGTTTTTCGCCCATCTATCGCATGTCGCATTACAGCCGCCCGTGTGGTGAGCTCCATATGGCGGCTCCAATAACTAGTAACATCTGCATTTATATTATTTCTTAGTCATGCCCAGTTAAAATATATTCATTAGATTTTTAAATATATCACAATGTCAATTTTTTTTTATATCGTCTCTCATTTTTTCGTCGTATCTATCGCATGTTGCATTACAGCTACCCGTGTCGGGTTTAAAGTAAATGGTGCTCGACAGAGTAACCATGGCCAATATGACGGCGCCCATTTGACTGTGTATCATTTATATTCTCACTCATTCGTGATAAGTTCAAAGACAAATTTCAATATCAATATGTATGTATCAACAAATTTAAGACATAATTAGACTTTAGAAAATATTTCGCTGTTGCACCCGTCACGCCCGTTTTTGTCAGAATCATGGGTACCAACATAAATTGCTATATAATATTTCAGCATTATCCTTTGCTCAGGAGATACTCTATAACGTAGTCTATTCGCTGATGAGAGGATTCGCCCGTGGCTAGTTACCAACAGACAAAAAAAAACGATAATCTAGTCTGCCAACCTGCAGTGGAGCAGTGTGATGGGTATATGTTCTAGAAACCCTCTCCCCAATAGGAAGGAGGTCTGTTCCCACCAGTGGGATATTGAAAGTCAGCTACTGACCTGATAATCTGTAGAAACCATTAAATTAAAATATCACTACCATATTAACACGCAACTAGTTTAGACTGTATTGTCATTTAAAAATCAAACTCTAAAATGGTTTCCCAAAGTGGGATCCACTCCCCCCCCCCCATATACACACACAGGGGGGGGGGCAATTGAATATTGGGGGCAAGGATCGCATTAAATTAATATAGCAAAATTATTTAAAGTTTTTGTATTTCAGTTTATCAATCTGATTGATGATTTCTTCCCAAAACTTATGATTTATATTTCTTAAACAAACAAATCAATTTTTAAAGGTTAAAAATTATGTATGGGTGATTTTAGAAATGTCAATGGGGGAATGGCCTAAAAAGGTTGGGAAACACAGTTCTAAACGTTAAAAATCCTGGTGGGAAGTACTTTTCTTCTAAATGGTTTCTACACAAAAGCCTCTCATAGACTAGAAAATCAAATTTCCAAAATTTACGCTCTCAGGAATCTAATTCGTATCCTCTATTAGCGAGTATATCAAAGTTAATGGCGATTAATGGGTAATTTTCCTTTAAATTCAAGATTTTTTAAATAAATAATTTTGTGCTTTAGATTCCTGTGTTTTTGCAATAGTTTAAAATTAAAAAAGTTAATATATATTACGTACACACTGTAATAAGTATGCATTTTGTGTAAATATAATCTGTGGTAAGGCAGGACCTGATATAGTACGAGAATAATATTTTTACATATATCTCTTCCCAATTATGATTTCATTTTTCGATAGTTGAACTTTTAGTATTGAATAGGTTTTCTCTTATTGAATATTTTTGTTTCAATTAAAACTCAGAATTTATGTACTTACTATGATTATCTTTCATCTCTAATATTTTTTTTTATATTAATTAAATAAAGGTACATATGAAGTCGGACTTTTTAGAAGTTAGACCACTTCGCTATCATAAAGATGCATGTACTCGCCACGTTAGTAGAATTCTTGGGCAAATTTAAGAAACCAAGTTATTAGCAAAGTCATTTCGGTTACCATTATCTCTGAATCATCAGGTGCCGTCAGTCAAGCACGAACCTGTCGGCAACAAAAACAAAGTGTTAAACTGACATATTTTCTCGTTTCTTAATATGGTGGTTAATTTCTAAAAGCGTCCAACTTTATTAAAGGGTATCAAGAGACCCCAGTTCATTTGTATCGAAGTCTGAAACAGACATCAGAACATCATAAGAATACCATTGCGTTTCCATGAGACGACTTAACGATTTACGCGGCCGTACAAATCGACGAAAACAAAAGCAGTACATTTGTCTCGCTCTATCCTTACGGCGGTACCGCGGTTGTTGGAGTGAGAGAAATAACATGTCATTAGCAGACCAAAACAAAACGTGCTAATAATAGGAATGTAGATGTTGTATATCAACTATTTTTGTTATTAAAAACTCTATTTTTAAACGATTTACATTCTCAATAATAAAGAATGGGAATAGGTTTCTTTATAATGCTTTTTTTACATTACAAAAAATATGTTGAGACTCGTACATGGGGGATATCAAATCCCCCGCTCCGGGTAAAAATGTTCTCGGCACTTATATGATAGTCGTATAATAAAACTAGTTAAGATAACCATTACTTAATACCCCTTCCAAAGTTTTCCCGTAGATATAGAAACGATGAATCTAATGAAATACAAATTTAAAAATAAAAACATTATATTGAAATGTTGAATTAAATTATAATTAAAAAGAAACTATTGATTGTTAGTAAATGTTGTTAGTGGATATTATATTTCTAAAATATACGTATAAGATGTTTCAAGCAGGGCCGGATTTAGAGGTGTGGAGGCCTCCCCTTGTCTACAAATTACTTCTAAAATCATTTTTGTAGTGTAAAACTTTATTAACCAATTTATTATTATACCAAGTTATAGATTTTTTTTACATTGGTCAAGATCTTTAATAGCTAATTCATTGCAATCACGTCCATGAACTTAAATATTATATTGTCTCCCTTATAATTTCCGAATAAATACATGGTGTTAGGAGTCTGCTTCCGGAAATGAGATGGGACGGAAAAAATGAATCCTGATTTAAAAAAAAAACATGTTTCTATAACGTTCTATTAGCAACGAAACTTTCTTAAAAAAATACATTACAAAAAAATTTAATCGTTTTTTGTACAAGCACAGCAGCAGCGACCACGTACGGTCGTTGACCCGAGCGTCAGCTGAGTAGGTTTCATTGTAAACCTTTTTTTGCAAAATAATGTATTTTTTATGAAGCCTTCGTTTCGTTTAACTCTACTGACATGATGACACGTAAATAATGTTGATAACATGTTTTAAAAATGTGTTTTTTTTTAAATCACAATCGATCCCATCATCAAAGATGTCATTAGTACTATTGTTTATTTTAATTTTCGGGAGCGGTCTCCTAACACTTCGTATGTTTACTTATTTTATTTGAATTTAAATACAATAGCAAGAAATCTTTCATTTAGTTCAGAGAATAAAAATAACGTTTGAAATTTTGATAGTACAAATCCATTTCATTTTAATAATTTTAAGATCTCTTTTTGTGGAGGCCATGATGCCCTCCTGTGAATCCGGCTCTGGTTTCAATTAATTCTTACATTGGTGCTGTTTGTTTTTAAATATTCGATTTTGTTTTGGAGAAATTTCCTTTTTTTTTTGTATAAATTAGTTGTTAAGTTTTGTACAAATCTGTTTTTTTTTTAATAATTATTTTGGAGTGTAAATGGGTAGTATTTTATCGGATTAATTTAAGTTCATCCAATGTATGGGTTGGGCCAATTTTTAGAGTAATTGAGGCTAAGGGTCCAGGAATGATATATAATGATGATATATTTAACGATTAAATAACTATTTTATCACCATTCATTGCAAATTGAAAAGCACTTCTCATAAATCAGGGGTCGGCAACCTTTTCTTATATTCACAGTTCATCTAATAAACACAATTATAAAGTGACTTTGGGAGTTAGCTGGTAAATGCGTAACGAGAGCGTTACAAAAAGTGTAATCTGCCGAGGCGAAACAATGTATGTATATAATATACATATATATGGTTTACGTGAGTCGTGTGGTCTAAAGCACACTCGTTTGTTATTTAGCCAAAATTATTTTTGCAATTATAACCATATTTTTGAACTCTGTTGTATGCTTGCGGGACTAACTTACTAGCGTAGTAAGTTATTTGCCACCGGTTGCCGACTCCTGCCATAAATAATTATATTACTTTAAGTCTTCTTTCTTGGCAGTACACCTTTGTGTAATAATAAAATTTTTGATGGCTTCACTAGCAGAAGTCCCGGGTTTGATTCTCGGCTGGGCAAATATAGTTAATTGCTTTTTCTAATTTGTCTGAGGCTTAGCCTCCAATAAGCCACAAGAGTTGTGTATATTATCTCTTACAAGGTTAGCGCATTTCTTGATTAGATTTTATCATCACTTACCAGCAAGTGAGATTATTAACCTAAGTACTCTGTCTTGCGCTTGGAATAACATTGTAAATATATAAGTTGTATTTTGTAATTCATTCCATAAATGATCCAGAATGATCTGAATTCGTTTGAGTTGTATAGATTCCCATTAGCTATATAAAGGGTGCATTTTAGATCGATGAAGATCTTGCCAAAGTTTGTGATGGGTTCAGTAGATGCACAAATCCCGGTAGGCAATACAACCCGGATATTATAAGTTAGACAATTCTATTCTCAGTATTGAATAAATATTTTAATGTATGTGTATTTTTATTTACTACATGTGGAAAATAGACTTGTCAACAATTGGAATCCTGGGCAGGCATCACTGTTATATTTTGTAATACTTCAAATTTACTATAGAGTATAGGATGTAAGCGGGTGCAAGTGTATTAAAAAGAGATTAGAGACCAGAAGCAAGCATAAAACCTCCAAAATAATTCAAATATTTGCAACTCTCTGATTTACATCATATTAAAATAACGTAGTGATTCCACTTTTGGCCGTACTTTGGTTTTTACCTTTAGCCTCGCGACCATATACTTGCTTTCTCATCCACCGTGGCAGGGTCTTTTTGCCTTTCGCCGATAATACCGCTCGAGTCTTCTGTTAATCATCTAGAACAGGGATGGGCAAATATTTTAATTGGCCATATTGCAGATGCAAATTTGACCTCGGGCCAGATTTTTTTTCTAATTTCAAGTATAGTTTTTGTTACGGATGTCGGATCTTATATCTTAGATTACCCCGGGGGTAATTTAAAATATATGTAATTAATAAATATATCTATAAATTATTTATTAACTAAATTAACTTGATTGTAAAAATTGTAGATTTTGGGGAGATTATATTTTAATTAAATTAAGAACAGCTTCAAAGAAGTTCTATGATAAAAATAAAATTCCTTCGAAAAATCTAGAAAAATTTGTGTTTGTAATAATAATATATACAATGCTTCAAGGGCCAGACAAAATTCTACCGCAGGTGGTCATTAGCCAGACCTGGTCTAGAAGATAAACGCAAGTGCTTCGTTCAGATGGCAAGAGCGCGACGCGCGCTAAAATTGTTTACGGTGTTCACATGACACGCGCACGTCAGGCGTAGAACGTGCGTTGCCGAGGCCTCCATGGTGCAGAAGACTCTCCTACAATATAAAGTCAAATTATCTTTATTACAGCACTTATGAATCGTCAAATATCGTTCCTTTTTCATATAATATTTAAATGAATTACTGATAATAACACTAAAGAACGACTTGCGATCTAAAGTTACGAGGGTTCTTACGCGCCCTGATCTGAGAAGAGCCCACCACAAACTCAGTCGGGTGTACGTTTTTGTTTTATGTCATCACGAAAATATATATTAATTTATTCTATATCAATATGTATATAGAGCAATTCATTCACTCCCACGGTTTTTTGTCTTCTAAATATCCCTTCAAATTATAAAATGATTTCTCTATTAGCTTTCTTTTAATGAAAGATTGAAATTTACTTATAGACATCTTTGTAACTTCTGGGAGAAATAGTAAGGAATAGAGACCAATCTCAGTGGCTGTAATGAAGCAGTCGGGGAACCGGGGTCAATTATCCCAAATGGAGTAAATTGATATATGTTACGCGACCTTGGCTCCAGCTTTAGCAGCAGACTGCAATAGATATTACATTGACGGACAAGGCGGCAGACGGTACGCAGAGCGCCAAAGAGGATTTATGGCAAGCAAGGTTAGAATTACGCCCCGTATCGAAAATTAGAAGATAGTGATTTACGTTTGAATTACGACTTCTTATGGAATATTTAACGGCTGTAAATTATATTGAGGCGAGTTTTGCTTTTAACACATTTTTTGTGGAAAAAATTAAACCTGTTAGTATTTTTTCTGTGTTCTGTGGGGGCGATTTTTTTCCTCAACTGTACGTAACATATATTACTATTATTACATACATACATACATAGCACCACGCCTCATTCCCATAGGGGTAGGCAGAGACCACGTCCACTTGCCACGATCCTTGCATATCTCCTTCGCTTCTTTCATTCTCATTAAACCTTTCATACAAGTTCGTCGGTTTAGAGTACTCTAGACCTGGCCGTTATTTAAAATGTCCTGGATTTGGTCCAGGAACGTTCGCCTTGGTCTTCCCCTTCCAACTTTCGCATTCACTCTTGACTCATAAATCCTTTTTGTCAGTCTCCTTTCATTCATTCTCTCTACATGCCCAAACCATCTAAGCATACCTTTCTCAATTTTAGTCACTACGTCTTCTTTTATACCACAACGTTCTCTTATCACACTATTTCTTACTCTGTCACTCAGTTTTAATCCACTCATGCTTCTCAACGCTCTCATCTCTACCGCATTTATTTTACTTTTGTGATTCTTCTGCCATACCCAACTTTCACTACCATACATAAGTGTTGGCACCAACACTCCAGCATGCACTGCCAGTCTAGCCCTTTGAGACACCATCTGGCTATTCATAAAAGCATGCAGAGCACCATTTACCATATTCCCTGCATTCACTCTCCTTTCGATATCACTTTCACATGTTCCATCTTTTGTAAATTTAGATCCCAAGTATACAAATTCTTTCACCTCTTCCACTTGTTCCCCATCTATCAAAATATTGCCATTCATCATAGATTCATCTCGTTCAAAAAGCATAACTTTCGTTTTGTTTACATTCACTTTCATTCCTTTCCCTTTCAAAGCTTCATTCATAATATTTAGCATCTCCTGAAGCTCGTTAGCGGATGACGCAAGTATTACTTGATCATCAGCGTAGAGTAAACATTTGATGAGTAATTCATTCATTCTTAACCCATACATACATTCTTTTAAATCTGTCAAACATTTATCCGAAAAGGTTGAACAGCCATGGTGACGCAACACATCCCTGTCGAACACCTCTTTCGACAGGAAACCACTCCGTGTATGCTCCGTTTATTCTGACACAGGCACACTAGAACCCTCATAGAGAGACTTCAATGCTTGGATCAGACAACCGCTCACCCCATACGTAGATAACGTTGACCACAGCTCATTCCTTTATTACCGTTACGTATTACATTGATAAATTGAATAAATGTTTAAATTAAATTTTTAGTTATTGTTTTCTTTTCAAAACTATGTATAATATGAAAGATACTAAAAAGAAGCGATTTGGTTTTTCTTTTGCTCTTTAAAAGTAATTTTAAAAAGTTCCCCGTCCGCTATATAGTCATACGTAACATCTCTACGCTAGTTTTGGAACTAGACGCCTAGCCAATTAGTAGACAAGTATAATTGGTAAATTTTATAGAAAATATTATTTATTTATAGCAATTGGTATTTGACATAGTACCTAAAGAAAATTCTCTGTCAACCACTAAACGAGTCCCAAATGTGGAACCTTGTACTGGCTCAGTGCAAAGGCTACCCTTATAAACTCAATTTCAAATTATCTTACCCAACACTACAGTGGGACGTTAATCTACTGCCTAACCTTTTTTATACTATTTAAATCTTTAGCGTATTGACAATTAACTGTTAAAGGTCATTATTATATTTTTTCTTTTTTTGGTTCTTGTAAGAATTTAGATTTTCCCGGGGTCGGGAAATAGATCAGGAAAAGCAGACTGTTAGAGATCATTTTATTTGTTGGATTATGATATGTATTAAATTACTATATTTCTTTATTAGACTGGTCTTTGTAATTATATCAGTAAAATGTTTAGATTTGCTACTTTCGATTAGCCTTAATATATAGGTAACTACTGTGCCCATGACGTCACAACGAAGTTTATTGGATTTAATGATATTCTCTTTTAATTCGCTTGTATGTGAATCGTGTCCTCAAAAAAGTAGAAACAAATATATTATAAAATAATTTCAATCTCATAACGCAATTGACAACTTACAAAAAGACACACGAAATCTGTAAAATATTTATTCATTTAGAGACCTGAAACCGCGTAATATTAAATCACGTTACAAATGGGATTTACTACATTTTTTCCTAGAAATTTTTGCAAAGATAGAGAAGGAAAGTAAGGATATAATTGAAGATAGGTTAAAAAAGTAAAACAACTGTTTCAAGGAAAGTTATTTATTAATAAATTTTACTTACCACACGTCAAGTAGATTTTTTATAAGTTCAGACTTCCTGATATTACCTGGATCTCGGGATGTATTGTTAATAATATTACGGATATGGTGATATTCAATAAATCACACAAGTAATCATTCATCATTTTCTTTCAATAGTTTATCAAAAAAATTACCTATACAGCCTCAATTTGCACTTACTAATATATTATTTTCAAATACAAGATACAAAGAATTTTGTGAAAAACAAATGTAAATATTGGTAAGTTTGTTAATCTGTTAACAGACGTTAACAGGTTGGGACGTATAAATACGTGAATAGCGTGTTTGGATAGCACATGAATGTCCATGTAATATATAACTTCTTAATGGGATATTATACATAAACTAAAACGTATATATTTAATAGTCTTTTCATTTCTTTTAAGCATAAATAAAAATAATATATATGAAATTGCACTATCTGGACGTGACGCATTGACATGTCCTAGTAAAAGAAACTCGCGCCCATTATATGCCGCATAACTGTAAAGGGAATTTCCCGGTTAACAGGTTATGCTTACTTGCAATACATTTTTTTTGGATATTGAAATGTGAGATCTACTACTAAAATCATTATTTAAAATTAGAGAATAATTAATTTGAGTGTTTCAAAAACAACAACCACTTACCAATGCATGAATTGTCGCTGAAATAAAATTCAATTTCGTGGGGGTAAACAAAAACAAACAACAAAAAGATTACTCCAACACTGTGTCAAGATTTATTGAAAAATCCATCATACACAGCAGTCTGAGCGAGGGTGTGGGTTAAAGCTAGGTGTGTGTTCATTTGTCGTCGTCCTTGAACACCATGGTGGAGTGGCACTTGCCGCAGTAGTGGCGGTCCTCCATCACGGCCATGAATACACCAGCCCCGCACTGCTCCCCGGTGCACTCACGTCGAAGCCTGTGGATTTTGCCGTTCTCGTCCACCTGAAGACAATGAGTAAAATGTTATATTAACTACTAGGTAAAATTACTGACTCATTTATAAGATTTGGACCCCATTACAGCGCTGTTTTGGATGAATAACCATCCAATCCTAAATTTTCCTTAAATCTCATTAGTCTTTAATTAAAAACTCATATCTGCAGTGACTCTTGATGATATTATACCATAAATTGCCATTACAACATTTATTTCTTTTCAAACAGCTCTCTAGTAACGGTTGTTTTAATTGTGTTACTATTCTTTCAATGCAACACTGTGTTACTTGAAATTAATAGGTTTTTTACAGAAGTTATAGAAGTAGACCAACTAGGTTATAGCATTCCAAAGAAGTCACAGGAAGGTATATATAATTTGTACATATATTTTTTTACTAAATCTAAACTTCTATCAAAGCAGGAAAAAAGGGTTAATTGAAAAATTAAAAAATTCCCAATATAAATTATATACATTTATCCATTTGGCAACTGATGAAGACAATGCATTTTACCTTATAATCAGATAATCTTATCTGTTGTTTTGCTTAGTATAAAAGATGTTTTATGTGTACTCACCTTGTAAAAACGAAGTACAGCTAATTTGACCTTCTTCTTCTTGTGCTTGATCTTCTTTGGTGTGGAGTAATTCTTCTTCTTGCGCTTCTTGGCACCACCACGTAATCTTAACACTAGGTGGAGGGTAGATTCCTTCTGGATATTGTAGTCAGAAAGGGTTCTTCCATCTTCCAGTTGCTTGCCAGCAAAGATCAATCTATATGCACATAGATAATATTGAATTTCATTAAGTAATCTGAAATTCTCCTATTCTCATATCTACCAAATATAAACAGATTAACTTGCTATTGCTTGCTAAATTGTGTGATATATTATGTTACAAACTATATAAAACATATAAGAAAAATTAAAAGGAAAAATACACACATAGGCGACCATAACACTACAGAGTCATCTCTTTCAAAAAATCTGTATGAAAAACCCTTTCATCTTTAGATAGCGTACTAACACTAGATACTAATATAAAATATAAATGTCATTTTTTAATATACACTAAATTCAAATACAGAAAAATAAACTGCTATTACAGTTATTATTGATATTTATAAACATCCTTTAGATTCATCTGGCTAGTTATTTTTTTTTAATTTGTAACTATTCTGGAATTTTACATTGTGGGATTATTCATCCAAATTCATCTATACCGTAGCTTTAATATAACATATTTCACAATTTAACAATTCCTTCAAAATCCTCTATGGAGCTAATGCACATTCTAACATTGATGTTAAAAATTCATTTATCAAAAATTACATTGTAACAAATTTTTAATTATTGCAAAAGTACATAAAAAGTATTTGTCTTATAGAAAGTGTTATCTGACTCTGTTTAACAATTTTTGCTATCTATAGCCATACAACATATATCTATTATTCCCATCGAATACTATTATATTATTCCACTATTCAATAGTTATTGTAACTAAGTACATAAATACATACATACATAGCATCACGCCTCATTCCCATAGGGGTAGGCAGAGACAACATCCTTCCACTTGCCACGATCCTTGCATATCTCCTTCGCTTCTTTCAATCTCATTAAACCTTTCATACAAGTTCGTCGGTTTAGAGTACTCTTGACCTGGCCGTTATTTAAAATGTCCTGGATTTGGTCCAGGAACGTTCGCCTTGGTCTTCCCCTTCCAACTTTCGCATTCACTCTTGACTCATAAATCCTTTTTGTCAGTCTCCTTTCATTCATTCTCTCTACATGCCCAAACCATCTAAGCATACCTTTCTCAATTTTAGTCACTACGTCTTCTTTTATACCACAACGTTCTCTTATCACACTATTTCTCACTCTGTCACTCAGTTTTAATCCACTCATGCTTCTCAACGCTCTCATCTCTACCGCATTTATTTTACTTTTGTGATTCTTCTGCCATACCCAACTTTCACTACCATACATAAGTGTTGGCACCAACACTCCAGCATGCACTGCCAGTCTAGCCCTTTGAGACACCATCTGGCTATTCATAAAAGCATGCAGAGCACCATTTACCATATTCCCTGCATTCACTCTCCTTTCGATATCACTTTCACATGTTCCATCTTTTGTAAATTTAGATCCCAAGTATACAAATTCTTTCACCTCTTCCACTTGTTCCCCATCTATCAAAATATTGCCATTCATCATAGATTCATCTCGTTCAAAAAGCATAACTTTCGTTTTGTTTACATTCACTTTCATTCCTTTCCCTTTCAAAGCTTCATTCATAATATTTAGCATCTCCTGAAGCTCGTTAGCGGATGACGCAAGTATTACTTGATCATCAGCGTAGAGTAAACATTTGATGAGTAATTCATTCATTCTTAACCCATACATACTTTCTTTTAAATCTGTCAAACATTTATCCATGAAAAGGTTGAACAGCCATGGTGACGCAACACATCCCTGTCGAACACCTCTTTCGACAGGAAACCACTCCGTGTACGCTCCGTTTATTCCGACACAGGCACTAGAACCCTCATAGAGAGACTTCAATGCTTGGATCAGATAAATATTTTTTAAACCTCTTCAGTTTAATTATATCAAGGTAGGGCTGTTTATGTTTACAAACCAAGAATATTATTTCCTAATTGCACAGATTTAATTTAAGAAACTTTTACAAGACTTTAAGAGACTAGTTTGATTAACATAATAAAAAAATCTTACCTCTGTTGGTCTGGGGGGATACCCTCCTTGTCTTGAATTTTTGCTTTTACATTTTCGATAGTGTCCGAGGGTTCAACCTCAAGGGTGATGGTTTTACCCGTGAGGGTCTTCACAAATATCTGCATGATTGCTCCTGTTAAAAAATATTAACAATAAAGAAACAAAGAGAATAACACTAGTAAAAAAAACAAGCATAATTTCAAGTCAATCAACAAGTAAATAGTTTTTCTTTTTGAACTTTGTAGTAAGGCAAAGGTCATAAATTTTTTAGACAAAAGTATGATCAGTGCATATTTGTTTTTTATGTTTAAAAACTCTATATGAATACTAGCTGACCCAGCAAACGTTGTTTTGGCACATAATAACTATTATCTTAATTAAAAATAGGGGTTGGTGATAGAAAGGTGAAAATTTAGGATTGTATGTATTGTTCAATTCATAACACATCATAAAAAATAAAAACAAAAAAATCAAAGAGTGGATCACACTTAACATTTAAGGGAATGAAAAATAGATGTCCGATTCTCCACTCTAGCCGATATGCAGGCTAAGATTCATGACAATCGGTCAAGCAGTTTAGAGTTCAATTTCTGACACTGTGACGCAAGACTTTTATATATTAGATATAGTCATATAACTAATCTATACATAACAATGTTTTTTATGAATGGTCATATTGTGTTTTGGACATTTTGGACTTTTTTGTATTCTTTATACTTTTGTAGCATGGTAAAACAATATCTATGTTAGAAACACTATTATATAAAATTAGGATTTTATTCTTGTCTACAGTGACAATGTATATCAACATATAATAATAGAATTAAATAAAACAGTAAAATAGTAGTGTCTGGAGTACTGCTTTAAATGTCAATTTCTAATAAATAGTAATTAATGTTATCAGACTCAAAACTTGTACAATTGTAACAAAAGTTTGTACACTTGAAAAATTATTTGCATTATTTCTTAAGATGATGGATGACAAGAACTTATACATATAAAAAGAAGGGAAAATTGCTGAAAACAAAATTAGTTTTAAATTAGCTTTATTGTGGCAAAACATGTACAGAAAAAATTATACTAAAAGAACAGCATTGATGACTCCATCATTCTCTGGATTGTTTGTAACTTGAGCATACTTTCCCCAAACAACTTTACCAGCCTGTGTGACCAGACCAAGTTCTGAAATATTAACTTCAATCACAGTCCCCTTTGTGATTACTCCTAAACTTGTGTACATCTGTGAACTTGGATTCTTTTTCACTCCAATTATAGGCAAACAGAATGTTGCTTTCAGTTCTGGATGTGTGACATGTGCTTTCTTGAATCTCAAAGCCATAGGACGAATAAACCTTTCAAATTTAGGAGGTTTACGTGTAAAATTCTCGCCAACAAATGTGACTTTAGTGACCATTCTCTTCCAAGCTTTCCTTTTGGATTTACCGGATTTTAAGACTTTAAAGACTTCAGCATCTGCCTGCGCTCTCACTTTAGGAATTGGCACATCCCATTTACCAGCTTTTTCTTTTCTTTTCTGTTTTATCATATTAGACAGTACTTTAGCTCGGGATTGAACATCCCTGTCGAGTAAATACACAGGGACGGCACCTTCGGAAACTTTCTCAGTGTTTTGGCGCACATTCTTTTCCTCATGTGCTTTAATCTTCTTTTTCATTTGAATCTTTTCATTGCGCCGTTCTTTATTATATATCTTAGCCTTGATGCCTCTCAATTTTCGTGCTTTTTCAGCCCTTTTGTGAGGTTCACGTGCCTCACGTTTTCTTTTTCGCTCCTCATAGTCGAGCCTCCTGCCGTAAAGTTTTTGATGTCGCTCTATGTATTCGTTCTGCGGCATTTTGGTTGCTTTATCGGCAACTATAACAAAATTACCGCCTTATGAATTGCACAGTTGGCTTGCTTCCAATTGGTTTACCTCAACTTCTTATAATAAATAAATACTCGGCAATTTATGAAGTTAAATAAGGTTTAAATTTTATATACATGCGTAAACACGAGACTAACCTCCACGTGCTTGTTTCAAAATTATAGCATCAGTTTAACACACTTCCGCAATTACAAAATTGTTATTACATTTCGTTTATAACGATAGTAAATGGAATTAATTAACTAAAAATTACACAAAATTACGCAATAAAATACATACAATTTTTATAAATCGCTGCACTCACCTTATGCCGTCACCATGCCACAAGGAAAAGGAAGTTTTACATAGACTACACACACACGGTCATAGACAAACGATGTAGGTGGTTCATAGATTTACTAATTTGTATTAATTCTATAGTTGTATACAAATAAATTACCCATAAATATATCCATAGAAAAAAGAAATACTTAAATAAAATTACCACTGGATAAATAATATAAATATGAAGTATAAAGTATTCTTTGACATTCATAAATATGATTCTAAAACTAGTAAGCATCCGTTTATTTTCTTAACTGAAGATACTTAGTATCTAGTTCTTAGAGTTAAATACAAAGATTTGATATAACTTTATTTGTTGTAGGACTTTGCATGTCTGTTAATAATCAGAAAGCAATTGCTTAACTGGGAAAACATTTTTCCAAAAGTTTTGCCTGTGACTGTCATCTTAAAATTGATATTTATCTCCATGCATAAAAGAACCGCAAGAGTGCAAGTACATCTGATGCTTAAGTAATCCACTCAACCGGATAGATCAAACTATTTATCCTAAAAGCACATTTTCTCTACGTACACATTTGATACCCGCAATATCTCCCACAAAATAAACGGAAAGAGCCACCAGGACGATTGTAGATATAAAACATTTTTAAAGGCAACATGCTTAAAAGTATAGTTTACGATTGGAAATAAATACGATATAATGAAAAATAAAATATTACAAAAAAAAGTGTAAGTAGCAGCCCATTATCGTCCCACAGCTGGCCACAGGTTCCTCACTCACGATTTTAGAGCATAGACCTACCACGCTGCTCTAATGTGGATTGGCAGGCATAGTACACAAGTGCACTCTCTGAGTCTTTAATCTCATATGTGACGGCAATTCGATGCGACCGGAGCGAGATCAGGCGAGGGACCGACGGCTTAACGTGCTCTCCGAGGCATAGGCGTGGATCAAACCGCGAATTTCCCAACTTCGTGCAATTATTGAGAAAATGAAAATCTTAATAGAACGCTCAGTATCGAATTTTTTTATTGCTGATTTTATTGATTTGTCCCACTGCTGAGCACAGGCCTTTGCGTCAATAAATGCTATAGATATTTGACATCAAAAATCTTCTGTAAGCTATAATAGACTACTTTTTCTTTGATTACTCGAAAACTCATTGTTATTTTTGATGTGACACATCTATGGCGTAGCGTGAGACCAACCCATGCGATGATAAGTCGCCTCGTCGCCTCTCTGGCTCTCTCCCACTTGGTTCGACCATTTTTCATCTCTCTTGTTGGGTATATAATGCTTTGTTTACTGCGGTACACGTAACCTGCTTCTTACTTTTAAAATATTGTTGTTTCAAATATGTCAGGCGTCCCGTTACTACGGGTACCTACTGGTAGATTGTTTATCAAAGTAATTTATACAGCGAATTTTTATTTTAGACATGGCTGGTACCCTGTAAACTGTTTTATTTACTGACAGATTTATATTCCTTGGCCATTTCGGATGTATATTATTACTTTTAGATATAATTTGTCTTTGGCTACTTTTCAAACTGGTAACATTTAACGTTGAGCGATGGTTGATTGATAATGTTGGTAAAATTTAGGTGCTATTGGTTAATATAGATTATAGAGTACTGTATAAATGTTGTTGGTGGGAATACGTATCTCATACGCATCTCTGCCTAGTCTGTGGTATTGCTTAAAGCCCATAATAGTATAAACTCTTTTTCCTTCCGTCAAAATCAAATTGTTTGAACGAGTCCAAACGAGTTTGCTTAATAGTCATTTATCTTTCATTACATTTATTTATCATACGAAAGCATACGAGCATCAAATATCAATTGCGTGCTGCAAAGTGTTTTACGTGGCCTGTTGACTTATTATGAATACAACAGCATCATTCTCTTCAGGTTAGTTTATCAAGCTTTTTATTACAATGACAGATTGGTATCAAAGTATGGGTCGCTTTAGTTGGTATCAACTATGTGTGATACTATAATAAACTGTCGTGAAGGTCGCTCGTTTCTCCTGTTAAAATATGACAAGCTTGTTTTAAACAATAGCGATAAAGTTTTTTCAGGTGTGTTTTGAATCTTTGTTTAACACTATACTATATATGTTAGTAAAACCATTAAGAGCAATTGATATATAATTGACTCATTAAACATAGTTTTGCAGAATTTAAATTTTCCTTAAAGATTGTGGTTTGTTTTTTTTTAAATTAATCTAATGAAGTGCCATGAATCATTATTCAATAGAGGAAGTATTATAAAAGTACAAATTGAAATACAAAATGAAAAATACAAACATGGGTTAGAACTTTTTCTTATAATTTTCTAATTTATAATTTAGATACATGTATTTTACCTTTATCATTGGCTTTATAGAACACAATTATATTAATTGAACAAAACTCTGTTATTGATAATTAAAACCTTTCAATATATTTAAATATTTTTTAAACAAAATCATATACTTTGCACCATTTTGGTTTAAATAAAAACTACAATAAATACGCTAAACTCATTGAAAAATTAGTCTATAGTCATCATGAAGTTAACTGTTTCAAATAGGCACTAGCACTTTTTCTAGTTAGAAAGAAAAAAAAATACCTTAATTCATTATTTTCAATGTGAAGTATTATTAGTTGATCTTACATTTCTTGCACCTCCTGCTTTTATTTATTTTTCCTCTTGCGAAAGATTGTCAGTGTAAGATGTTGGAAATGCAATAAAGTATCGATGTATATCATATCTATATATTTTTTATGTATCAATATCAATATAAATATTTTTATGTCATACCTTTTCCATACTTGGAAATTTATATTGATATATTATAGTTTACAATATCGCTCCAAAATATCTGTACACTGAAAAAATCATATTGATGTATCAATATTTTTTCAACAAGCCTAATCGCAAAAAGCAATAACACCACCTTTGTAGACTTTAATTTGTAAACTTAGTATGGCGCCATTGCTTTTATCATATTTTAATTTTTTTGTTATTATATTAAACTGTGTGTAATAATGTATACATAATAATGATAATTATATTTAATGGTTGGTTCATTAATTAGTAATTTATTAAAATGAGATTGTATTAAATAGAGGGCAAGTTGGACTATGATTTGTTTTAACAAGGTAAAAATCTTGCTGCTGATTATCAAACAAGCAGTGTAGCAAACAACAATAGTTGTCTTATGAAGGTTTAATGTGTCTGAACTTGTTGAGACTTGAATTTGTTGTTGAATTTTGGATTAAATAAAAAATAAATAAATCATTTGAATGAAGGCCAAGAACTTATATAACCGCAAGATATTGTACAATGACTTTAAGAAATAGCCCTAGATGAATTCATTCAATCAAGAAATTTCTGATATTGAGACTTTGTATGTTAGAGTTACAGTGTATAGTTATACACTTTAATTATCATATCAAATAAAATAAATTTATTTTAGAACATTCATGGAGTCGACGCTGTTCTACAGAAACTATATTCAGCATACAAGGAAAGGAAACTGGTATGAATATCAAATTTTACCTTGTAGTTAATATTGTTTTTATATAATCACATTGGAAATGAGCAATGCTTTATATTTGCACTATTTGATTTATATTTGTAAAACATTGATATACATGTGTAATATATATTAATGAATCTATTATTTTATAACAAAATTGTTAACTTCATTAATGTACTATGTAAGTAAGTTATGTAAACATAATTTATATAGCTTTTATGGATAATGCTATTTTATATATAAATATTTGTATGGATATATGAAGCATTACTGAAATATGTGTGCATTGAATAACCGTTTTATTTACTGCAGAAACTAATTGCATGTGGTGGTGAAGGTTTTTATAGGGAACTGCTTTTATATAATTGTTATTGTAAATGTTAAAGTAGTCTTTATCTTTGTCCTTATATCTTAATTTCATACTTTAATGAAGTAGTTTAGGTAAGGGTAGAAGTGAGAAAATTACAATACAAATAAGAAAAACTATTTGTTATGTGAATAAGTGCAAAATAACTGTGAAGGGAATGTCAGTAGGTAATAAAAGTCTTGTATTAAAACTTGTCATTTTTCATGAATGGAAATGTTTCATATTTTTTTAATCATGACATGAGGGGTATAAAAGGGTTGCATTACAAGTTGTGACAACTCTTAGTGAGAACATGCATTTATAAATTGTGATATAAGTAATGCTATTTAAAGTCCCAGATCAAAGTTATTTCTTAGATTTATATTATATTTGCTGTACCCAGACTTGCCACCTTGTTAGTTTCTAATCTAATATAAGGGATCTATTGTTCTGGAAATCCTGTGATGATTCAGTGAGTTGTATTTGGGTTATATATAAATATTATTGCAATTTGCTGTGTCACCTGTGAAAATATCTGTTATTCATGAGAATCTACATCGTGAAAATCTCTTGAAATTATTGTTTTTCTCTTCTATTATTTATATAAATAGTTTGATAATGTTTTTTTTTTTATGATGTGGCAAAACAACTGTGCACGTTCCTCAGTTTAATAATAGAACAAAAAATCCTTTGCGGTTCAGTGTTTGTTTTTGTTATTCGCAGTAGTGACTCAGCTAAGCAGAACTAAAAATTTTCAGACTTGTTAGAACTTGTTCATTGCATTGAGCTTGTATATGAATACTTGCAATTATCTGTCAATGACCGACTGCGGGCTGACTACCGTTCAGTAATATCGCGGGTCATATAATAATCGTAAGTTCAATTCGATATTTAATGCATTTTTTTTTTTACATTCTTTATCGTATTTCATTTTATGTCTGAATAAAAGACTAATTCCATCATAAGAATTTTCCTACATAACCTAATAGTAAAAAACCCTATGTTGTATTTTGTTTTTTAAATGAGCGAAGATCCTCAAATGTATTAGGAGAAGGGTAAAAAGAGTCTTAATATTTCATCTATAAAAATAAATAAAAATGGTAGATTTGCATATTGCCGCCATCTTGTGTACCTGTCACATACTTAATTTTTTTACACGGGTTATTTAATTAACTTTATACATTAACTGGAAACATGAATGATATTTCGTATCACAGTATTTAATGTCTAAACATGTTAATTATTATTAAAAAAATAAAATTATATATATTTATATAATTGCACAGACTAATGACACGTTGCGTGGTTTTAAAAACTTAAAAAGATTATACGTTGTTTGAAACATATTTTATGCCGTAACTTTTCATTTACATCCACGATTTATTTATCTTTTTAGGTTATATACCCATATGTATATATATTTACCGCTGACATTTTGTCAGTAAAGAAGCTGGTGACTGGTATTTATACGCTAACGAAGTCGCGGGTAATAACTTAAAAAAAAAATTGAGTGCAAAAGTAGATAAGAAGAACACCTCTCATGAGCATTATTTTATATGAAAACTAGATATTAGAGCCTTGTTAAACCGTGGGATAGGAAACGATAGAAACATTGCAAAAAGAACATGCATGTGGAATTTCAAGGTCAATCGGGCGATAGATTTGGAAATATCGTAGTAACTTTATCGCTTATATACCATGGAACACGGAAAAACCCGTTTTTAGTGAGCATCAAAGTCGCGTAACGATTATGTACGCCGAATTTCATATCAATCGAGGATGTAGTTTTAGAATGATTATAAATTTATGTAAACTCGTGATTTCAACTGAGTAAAGTAAGTTCTGAGTTTATTGGTGTGGTAATTTTTCATTGTTTGCAATATTAACATTGTGTGGTTGGATTGTCAGATATTAATGTTGGATGCCCTGGCGATCTGCTCCCCGGAGAAACCAGGGTCTGGGTGTGAATCGAACATGAAGACTGTTGGATTGACCACAAAAGAAATGCGCTTCTCATAATCATGCTTCATCTTCATCATATGTGGCTATATTAAACTTGCCTTAAAATAAAAAAAATATATATTAAAGCAAATTGAATGTAGCCCTGCTTGACAATAAAATTAACTATACTAAGGTGTGATTCAATAATAAGTGAGAGCTAAAAGTGTGTTATGGACTTATCTTTTTAGGTAATTGAGAACTCTACAATCCGTTATAAGTATAAAATATTTAATATCAGTAAGGTTAGATTGTAGATATAACTAGAATTAATTTTAATTAAGTTAATTTCCCTTTCAGACACTTTTTTTGCCAATTTATTTATATAAGGTTTTTAATTGTGTCATATAGTTATCTTTGCATAAATTAAGTAATTACAACATGTATATTTAAGCCTGCACTATATACTATTTTATACAGAATACCAGATTATTCCAATATTATGTTGGCACTGTTGGCAAAGAAAGTGTTGAGTTCTGCAAATTGTGTTTCAATGTGTTTATTTAATATTTGAATGTCTGTTTGTGAAAGTTTAATGTTGATTTTGCATGGATTGATTAATTATTAATTTAGAATACAATATTCCATTTAAAAAAAAAACAAAAAGAGCAAAAAAAAAATTGTCTAATCAAAAAAAATCTGAGGTGTAATAAAAAAAAATATTTAAAAAAGAGGCATATGTGTACATCAAAAGAAAAAAAAGAAATAAAATATTACAAAAAAAAATATCTTACAAGTTTCAACCATACAAATATTGTATTGCCTATAAAAAAATTGACTTTCAAATTGCACACATACAAAAAATTACTTTAAAAGTTTCGAGCAACGTGAGAAGTGAATCTACTGCTGCTGGGAAGGTCTGCTAAATCAGGAATGAAGGGCAATAAGCCAGTTGACATGTTGTTGAAAGTTGTGGTATTTGTAGATTTTGTCCGCGACACGAGTGACACAGAGTGGTTCAGCAGTGATGGCGAAGCGGTGGAGTATGAACCGGTCACAGAGCCCGAAGACGATGGACCGCTTTCCGGAGACTCCTCCAGCCACAGCGATGTATGTATTTTCATACATGTAGTCATTACTAATATACGTTTTACTTATTATTTGTAGTACGCCTCAACAAATCAGAGGAACGATAAATATGGTTAAAAATGCAACAATTACTGTTATGTAAAATATACTCATGACATTTGTGACTCGCAACAATATTCTGGTATTCGCAACCCGCCAAAATATTGGAACAACATTATTAGCCCGCCAAATAATTATTCTCACAAGATTTGTGCTGCGCCAAAATACTCTAATAACATTATTGGCTCGTCAAAATATTCTCATATCATTTGTGGCCACCCAAAATATTCTAATAATATTAGTGGCCCGCCAAAATATTCTCATAACATTTGTGGCCCGCCAAAATATTCTCATAACGTTTGTGGGCCCTACTAAAAGAAAAGGTTGCCGACCTGTTACATTGCATAGTATAAAATGAAGTCGTTGTCACTGTTAGCTTAGATTTTTTAAACTATTCAACGGATTTAAATGCAGTTTCTAGAAAGAGACAAAGTGATTCAAAAGGAAGTTATATTTGTATAGTATGTACATATTATAGTAAAGTGAAGACGAAAATTTCAAAAATACACTTTAATCGCAAACGCTGGCTAAACCTTACATAGACCAAATTGTACTACGAAAATGGATATAGATAGATAGATAGATATACGTATACTTTATTGAACACCAGAAATAGGACAAAAGAAAAATCTTGAAAGAATATATTGATATGAATAAGGATATCTTGAAAAAGCGATACAAAAATCCGCGGTGTTATATATTTATCTCTAAAGGATAAACCACTATAACCAGTTTTATCTTTTCCATATTACAAAAGAATGTGTTATTTACCAAGCTATTTTATACAATTTAGTATTATTCCCTATCCAATTTAATACATAAATTAAGTTGTATATTTCACGTAGATCAAAACTAGCCCTAACAGCGTTTTATTTGAATAGATTTCTCAGAAGCACAACACAGGTTGTTGGATATCAACTTCGTTTAGCTGTTTTTTGTTCATCCTAAGAAAATCACCGCCAAATAGTTTAATATATTTTTTGTGATTATTATATATTAAATAACATATATTAGCAGACGATTTGTATATTATACTAGCTACTTTATAAGGAAACTAGAAAGCTTATAATTAATGACACATTCAACCACAAGGAAGTTTTTAGTTAATATTTAATAAATCATCAAATTAATTTAGCAGTTAATGTTTATAAAAGATAATATAACTGTGCATGTTAGCTATTGTTATCGAAGATTATTTCAATTTTCAGAACGAAATAATAGCGACGAAGGTGATAGAGGTGTCAGTTGGAGACGATGGGGAGTTGCAGCTTGCTGACTCCGAGCAGACGGCGTCTAGCAGTGACAGTGAGATGGACTTGCACGACTACTGGCTGTGCGCGCACTGCCGGGCCAAGAACAACAACCCCATGTACAGATACTGCGAAAAGTGCTTCAAGGTATGCCCCTAACTGATAATTAGGTCGATTATAGAACATCAGGCGGAAGAGTTGATGCCACTGCTCATCAACACCAATAAATTCCACCGCTTCAAGGTAAACCCCATTAGATCAATTCATAGAAACAGCAACGATGCAACAGACTTATACTACTTATGGTTGTCGATATGCGTGTATCCAGGTATGTATTTAAGAGGTCTTTAATAAAGTCAGAGACACTCCCTCCCCGGAATATTTCGTGAGAAATATACGCACCCTCCGTATTGTTTTTGGAGTGAAATTTTTTTAGGTGCAATGGGGGTAACATTTTTACGGATGAAACGCGTGATTAGTGTCACGAAGATGTGCAACGTTTTTTATGCTAGTTAGTTTGAAGGTTAGATAGTATAAATATTTACAAACAACGTGTAGCACTGTAATTTGCCACTCGCCATTTAAATAATTAATATAATATTTTTTAATAAAATATAAAATATTTCATAAATGTTGTTTTCGAAATTTTATATTTATAAACAAAATTTCATTAATAATTTCTAATCTTGACAAAAAACACGTGGCATTTCTATTTACAATTCGCAGATTTCAATAAATTATTTGTATTAATCTTCTCACTTAATATTTTAATGAGAATTGAATTCCTAACATCCTTCCCTTTTCACTTGCTCTAAGTCTCGGAAATCTAAATATTAGATTTATATATATATTGGAATGTCCTTCCTTTTCGTTTGGCCGCACGTCTTTGATGGTAGAGCGGGAACCAGCTATGGCGGAAGCCTTCCACTAGTTCAGACCCAGGCAAATAAGGAACTAGATTACTCTGCTTGGAATCGAACCCAGATGTCAGATCTGCACGTAGGATATTAACGATCCCCATTCCAATAATTGGGTAACCCAGAGTCCATCGCTTCGTTTAGATATATGGTATTTCCATTACACTTAAAGAAGAATAGGATCCATAGAACAAATTATTAAAATGTCGTGCCTTTGTGTAACAAGTTTGGAGACAAGTTTTATTCAGCTGACTACTTAACCAAGTAAGTAATATACATTTTCCTATTTTCTAACACAGCTCCAAAAAAATAGTCATTGACTGGACAAATAACATTCATGAAATGAACCGAATTATTCTGAGCTTATACATTAGAAGCTCATTTTGTGTGTTTGCATCATGAACACATTTGTATATATTTTATTAAGTATAATACCTAAAATTTTACTTATTTGATTACTTTTCTTTATGTTAACTTCCTCACAAATTGATCACATGGCAGAGACCTTAAAACGTTTCTTATAGATTTTATTAATTATAATAAGTAGATTGTAAACTTAATATTTACATTTAGTTTATCTACAAAATCTCCAAAGCATTAAAATGATTGGACGCTATATTATTTTAAAGGTTCACAATAAATCACTATTAAGCAATAAATTGTAGATGCTTTCTAAAACCGACATATTTGCTTTGGCTTTTACTGCCAACTTATATGTCTTTCCCTATACATTGTTAGTACTTTATCATATTATTAATTTCCTGTAAACTTAAAATCTGAACAAAACTGTCTATTTACGGAAAGGTTTTACTTATAAAGCTGAGAGAACAGTGATGTAGTATTTGTGTGTGTGAAATGTTGAATTTGAAAATTTTAACTATTAAGAGCAATACTGTTCCATAAGAGCCACAAAATAGAGTTTATATTGTATATTTTATATAAATAATTATGTATATTAACCGCATTTTAATATTGCAACTAATATATTCTAGGAACGTAAAAACTTCTTCCCACCGAGACCGAAGCGAAAGCGCAAACGTACGAAAATCGAGCCGGACACACTTCCGCGTACACTTTCACAAGATTCTGGTGTTGAGTCCGCGGCCAACAGCCAAGAGTTGAGCCAATACGATATCGGACAATGTTCCCAGAACTCGGTCACTGAAAGTATTAGCGAAATAAACAAAAGCTCTCATACAACTATAACAGAAAGCTTAATTAAAACACATCTCAAACGTAGGGCCCAATCGGCTGACAGATTTAGTAAACGTGTAAAAATCAATAACTCGGACTCCGAAAGCGATACGGATTCGTGTAAATCAAGTTCTAAAAGTATGATCGACCTTAAAACTTCTGGAAAACTTACAACAGTTAATAATATAACTAAAGATAATTTATTACCTAACAATACTCTTGTTAAGTCCCTGCTTAAAAAATTTAACGATTCTGAAAGTGGTATTGATTTATGTAAATCATCAAGCTCTACAAGCATAACAAAAGATTGTGTCGGTAACAATTCTTCGAAAGATTTATTATCTAATAAAGATATTGTTAATTCCCTATTTAAAGAGGTTAGCGATTCTGAAAGCGATAATGCTAGAAGTAAATTGATATTAAATAATGAAACGGAAGTAAGGCCGATCGTTAAAACAGTGAGCGATTCTGAAGCTAATGATATTTCCACTACAAGTGGGTCGATATTAAAAGACGATGTTGAAGTTGCACCACTTGTTAAAATGGTTAGTGATCCCGCGTTAACTGTTGAGGAACCGTCGAATATAAAACTAACTAAAAAGCTTATTGTCAACACGTTAAAGGAGAAATTAGAAAGTGATTCAAAGGACAATTTGTGTATAATATGTTTGGTTGAACCGAAATCCGGTGTTTTTGTCCACGGTCGAGTAGCACATATATGTTGTTGTTATAAATGTGCAGTTAAAGTTTGGTCAAAGGCGAAACGTTGTCCGGTATGCAATTGCAAAGTGAGCAATGTTTTGAAAGCAGTTGTCATGTAGTATCTCTTTAAGGGTATTACTTATCTAATTCGGGGCGGTCTAATATAACTGTGTGCAAGATGATATTCATATTTTTGATATAAATTTTTTCCAAAATAACGGTGAACATTTCGGAAAATGAGATCTTATAAAACTATCCGTTTTATGAAATGATATGTTTCGTGATAGTTAAGGCCTTGGTCCTAAATGATTATCACATCGCATTTACGACGTAGAAATCGAAATCGATATCGATCCAGTAATTTCAGTTCGTTCATTTGAAATTCTGTCGATCCAATATATAACTTTATTTTGGGCGATAACGAATTTAAGTTGTGACGGTATGTAGAAAAAGTAACGATAAGTTTGAGATACAAGTATGCAACGATTAGAAACGAAATGTCAATAGGAAGTTGAGGACGAAGTAACTAATAATAGAAGCCCAACTTTTGTAATACCATTACAATATTTGGGACGATATATCGAAATAAAAATAAGTTATGAAAAATTGGGATACAAATAAAATTGGTAGGCAAATATTACAGAGTATCATCTGATCATGTCAGAGTAGACTTTTATATTTATTCAAATAGTACAATATCAATATATAGTATAAACCATAAAAGAGATCGAGGAGAGTTAATAAAAAAAAATGTCTAATACCACAAATACATAAGGTCTATTTTGTTTGAATTGTTATGTTATTAATATGTCTAAATATAGAGGATTTATTAAGAAGTCCAATACTGGGATGGTTGTTCCAAAAATTTCTACACTCGTCTGGTTCTTATTTAGGCATAATCCAGGGTCGTAAAGTCTTGACGTTATATTTTTAAAAATAAAGATCATACTTTAAAAGTCCTACAATACTTACAATTTTAATGTATTAAATATAAATATGGCAGCTAAAGCATTTCTTTAGTATAAATATATTCTATAAATAAGTTTTTTTTTTATAAATATACGCGATGATATTTACAATATACTGTGATCTAGGCTATAGGCTTAGTATAAAAAGAAGTATAATCCGTTAAATAGGATTAATATAAAAAGTATATATAAATATTTCGCAAATAGTCTCGTTTTAAAAATCGAGTTCACGAATATATTAGGGAGTTTCGTATTGATTTAGAAATGTATATAAACTTGTACATACGATTATCCACCGAAAAAAGAGAGTTAATATATTTGTTTAAATATAATATTAGGTTATAGGGTATTAGGATAAATATATAAAAAAATACTATCTTACGGCCGTTATGATTTTTCAGAAATATAATAATTAAATCAAGGTCTTAGGTTTTTTGTCAAATCTTTTTATTAATAGTGTTGTTCATAGCCTTACGATTTCAAATATAAATTATATATTAATAAATTTAAAGCATTCTAAGTTTTAATATACTACATATAAATGCGATATTTAAGTTCAAATTAAAACCGCCCTAATACTTTCCCTTAAGATGTGGCGAAATATTTCGTAAATTTATAGCTACATATTATTTATTAAGCTGTAAAAATATAATCACAGTTCATTAGTTAACTTCGACCAGGAATATACTTTGCAGTATTTAATTTAGTGTATATATTATTGAGCACATTAATAAATGTAATTAAATGTTACATATTGATATTTAAGTATCATGTATTCCTGGTACACTTTCCATCGTACGTTCTTTTATAAGTTTTCGGTACTAAAATCGAGCCCACCATCTTCCTACCGCTTAGAGTTTCTATCTTGATATTGTTTATCGTTGTTGTATGAGTTTTATCATTTCTCGAACTACAATGAGCTTAATAGAGTATAATATTTGTTTTTGTGTACTTTCACATTTACAGCTTGGCCGTACAGTTTTGTTACGGAGAATTTTACAGGGATTTTACATAAACATCTACAACAAATTTTTTATTTAATCAGACAGACAGATTCACAAGATATAAAGAAAGAAAAATATTTAATCTTTACACTCCGTGAAACATGTACAATTTGGTTGAGGTATTGTTATGCTTTTTATACATATCCCAAGTATTAGCCTTATAAACAAAAAAAAAACGATTCTTCAATGAGTTTGTTTTTTGAGATTTCATCTCAAAACTTTATCACATAAATGGTAAATTTGAAAGATCCTAAATATGTTCATTTTATCTATGAAATTTATCGATAATCGAATAGTCACATCACTATCTCGAGTATGTAATATAACTGTCTAAATAAAAAAAGCCTATTTAACAATATCTTCACAGATATCTAAAAGTTGTAATATACCTACAATATATATACAAGGAGATAGGCTCATTTCGCTTTTGACATGTTAGTTTATTATGACTAGGAACCAGGGCCGTAAGACCAGTTAAAAAAAACTTGTGTCATATTGCTTGAAACGTTGGCATTGACTTCTCTAGTATGGCATTTACTATTTTTTGTCACCGTCCTGCCGTTTTAGCGACAATAAAAAAAGTATAGTTCATAATTAGTGCTATCAAAGTCTCTTGTGTCTTTTCCACTTGCGTGACATTGGCAGAATGCTCAGTGGTATTTTGGCACTCCTTAATGCCAGATTTAATATTAGTAATACTGTTTTTTTTTTTTTTTTTTTTAAATAAAAAGTCCTTTAAGCTTTACAATAGAAAGCAATTATCTATTTAGATGAAATAGCAAGATTTTCTCCATTAGGTCTCCGCTTCATTATTAAATAGGATTTCGAGCTTATAGCCTCTACCGATACTGCTGTCCGGATTGGTCTTACAAATACAATGGCTTGTGGTAATTAAACACCAATGTTTTTATATAATCTGAGTTTTAAGTTTATTCTTCCAACAAAAAGCAATATTTTTTTTCATAAAGAAAACCATGTTAAAATCTGGGAAGAATTATTATATTTGTAGCCTGTTAATCCACATGAGCAGCATGGTTGGTCTAAACAGGAAAACATCTCTCCTGTGCTGTTTTTCTTTCATTCCCTAATGCAGATGAGGATGTTATTTCTTTTATTCTGTCTATGTATCGAATCGTACGGCCGAGCTGTCAATATGAAAGTATTTCTATATGATTTACGTAAGCCGGTGTAATAAACTAACGTTTAAGTACGACAAATATGTAACATGATATTGAGAAAAAAAAATGAAAGTGGAAAAAAATAACTCGACTTTTCACGAAAAAAAGATCATTAATAATAAATTTCCTTTTCAGCAAATTGGATTTTATTTCTTTCACCCTTTACCTACCCTTTTTAAAGATTAAGAGATATAGTCTTAAGTACCAGTTTATGGCGGCGTTTCCGATCTTGTGGAAATACTGAGAAAATATTTATTTATTAGATCGATTTTTCAATCAGTCTTCATCCTAACACAAAATAATTAGTCACACGTTCGTGTACAACGCCGGATTTAGAGGGGTGGGCTTTCCAGGGACACAGCCTTGCGTCCACAATAGACTACGAAATTATTAAAAAAAAAATGGAAATATGTAGTGTTGAAATTTGTGTCAATCGTTATCTTCACTAACTAAATGGAGAATTTCTTGCCATTGTATTTTCGAAACAAAAAAGCAATGATATATTTGCGTTATAATTTAATCTTTTAGTTTATGAATGTGACAAATAAATTATCTATAAGAAATCCTTCTCTATCCATGTGTTTCTACAATACTACAAAGATTGCTAGCTTGGATGAGAAATTATTTTCTGTGAATTTTACAATATATCNCCCATCTATCAAAATATTGCCATTCATCATAGATTCATCTCGTTCAAAAAGCATAACTTTCGTTTTGTTTACATTCACTTTCATTCCTTTCCCTTTCAAAGCTTCATTCATAATATTTAGCATCTCCTGAAGCTCGTTAGCGGATGACGCAAGTATTACTTGATCATCAGCGTAGAGTAAACATTTGATGACTAATTCATTCATTCTTAACCCATTATCTATAAGATATCACAAATAAATTATCTATAAGAAATCCTTCTCTATCCATGTGTTTCTACAATACTACAAAGATTGCTAGCTTGGATGAGAAATTATTTTCTGTGAATTTTACAATATATCTCCGCCGTTTTTTCGAAATTTTTAAATAATTTTTATGCTTGATTATATTTTTATATGGTTGATAACGGTTTTAAAAATCTACAACTTGGTTTTTAATTAAAATCTCAATTAAATTTTTTTGTGAAAATAATTTGAGGACCTTCGGACCTCTGAATCCATCCCTGTTTGACTGTGCTACTGGATTTTAAATGATAATTAAGATAAGACTGGTAAGGAACAATTGAACTTCTAATTTCTTTTACACTGCATTAAACATTTTTTATTCGGTGGCTGGCTGGTCTTTGTTAACAGAATGATAACTAACCACTGCTGAAACCCCTCACCAGTCCAGGCCTGACCAGAATCACCAGAATCCTCAGCCATATAAGTGAAATTATTGCAGTATATAATATGGTTTAAAAAGCCCTAATAATAAAAAAACGTCACTTCGCCTACTATGATATTATTAGCAAAAATAAATCAACAATTCATTTGACAATAGCTATATACATTTATATAACAATACTTCCAGTAAATAGGAAAGCTTATTGTAAAATCATAATTTGAAGGATTATAGAATTAGAAGTTAAGAATTTATTGTGGGCTCTCGGAACAAAGAGCGAAGAAATTCGTTGCTATAAATTTTTGTATCATTCTTCAATATCATAAGTGTGATAATTAATATGATAAAAAGAATAGAATTGACGATTCAAAATTGCTGCTAAACCCTACTAGATTAAGAATTCCTGAGGTAAGTAATTCTTTAAATCATTACGCCAGGTGAGACCGTCAACATTACACATCTAGTTTATTAAAGGATTTAAATTAATTGTAATGGGGTATAGAGTGGCTGCAGTATATTAATGAATTTTCAACAAACGTAAATCTTTAATCTAATGCTCATTCTCTTTCGTTGTATTAGCACGTCAAACTCCTCTCCCTCCGAAGTTGGGGTACTTTATGAATTACAGACTAAATCTATTCATAGACTAACCACAAAGTTAACAGATACATTACATTAATGATACTTGTACTAATGTTTTATCTAACTTAGAGTTCTGTAAATATCTTAATTCGCCTATTTCATAAAGCTAAGAAAAATGAAGTTAATTTTCATTATATGAGCAGTTATCCGTATAAATTTTATTTCATGCAGATATATGTGTATGTACACTTTATTACATTTTTCTTCTCTGTAGGAATAATCAGCCATCTATATTCGAAGGTAAATTTGTTACCAACGATTACCAGTTATGACGTTTAAAAATACCTACTTCAATTGACAAAAATATATGGAATATAAGTTCTTGTGTCTATTTATCGCATGGACTTGATGATGTCCAAAACAGAATGAAAGTTCAGGATTAGGGACGCAAGTGGTAATTGTGGAAAAGTTTTGTCGGTTTAGTTCGAAGGGGAACAGAGTTTTAGTTATCTTTTCAAGTCGCAACTGTATAAAAAAATTACATAACATTAACGTACTTTTACTCATTTGTTTATTTATAATATGTTTTTGCTTACGTAGTTTCTTATAAAAAGCAAGCGTCACCTTCCTACTGGTATTGAAAAAATGGTGTCATTAAGAGTAGCGGGCGGCGGCCGTTCACAGTACACTCATTGTATGAGTCACACTTATCTTACACTGAAAAAGGCAATTTTGACATAATAAAAATAAGAAAAAGTCGTTTGGAACATACATTCCATATATGTATTAGTTAATATTAGATATGAAATCATATAAGTACAATCAATAATATAAATACCTCAAAAAAAGTCTGTGCTTTGGTTGAAACGAAAACTTCTGATCTAAAAACAGAATTTCATATAGGTGTATCGTGCATTTTATACGTGCATCTTAATATAATATAGTATCTTAATATATATTGCAGGGAATATGGTAAATGGTGCTCTGCTCGCCTTTATGAATAGCCAGATGGTGTCTCAAAGAGCTACAGTGGCTGTGCATGCTGGAGTGTTGGTGCCAACACTTATGTATGGTAGTAAAAGTTGGGTATGACAAAAGTAAAACAAATGCGCTACAGATGAGAGCGTTGAGAAGCATGAGTGGATTAAAACTGAGTGACAGAATGTGATAAGAACTAGTGTGATAAAAGAACGTTGTGGTATAAAAGAAGACACAGTGACTAAAATTGAGAAAGGTATGCTTAGATGGCTTGGGCATGTAGAGAGAATGAATGAAAGGAGACTGACAAAAAGGATTTATGAGTCAAGAGTGAATGCGAAAGTTGGAAGGTGAAGACCAAGGCGAACGTTCCTGGACCAAATCCAGGACATTTTAAATAACGGCCAGGTCAAGAGTACTCTAGACCGACGAACTTGTATGAAAGGTTTAATGAGAATGGAAGAAGCGAAGGAGATATGCAAGGATCGTGGCAAGTGGAAGGACGTGGTCTCTGTCTACCCCTATGGGAATGAGGCGTGATGCTATGTATGTATGTATGTTCGCCTGTACAAATGTACGTGACTGAATTCCTGTAGGACTGTACTGTTAACAAAAACAACTCTTGGATAATATCTGTGATACATTTCATAACAATAATACATATATCTCGTCAAATTACACATACAGTGAAAACTAACCACAAGCAATGTTCGTTTTTTGTCATTACCGATCTGACAAAATGCCGGAACACAGAGAAATTCACCTTCTTCTTCCCCACAGAGTACTTATATTTAGAAATTCATGGCGGTACAAATTATGATGAATTTTTTTTAGTATTTAGGAGGAAACTATAATGGTTTTACATTCTGAAATCAATGCATTTTTCCATGCGATCTGATAATAAATTTTAAATATCAAGCGAAAAAAATATTCGAATGACAGGTTTGCTCGAATAATTGACTTAATTTTGTGTAAAATGTGTAGATGAAATTTATTTCCAATGTAAAAATATACATATAATCTAAGATAAAAACAACAAATTGGTAGTTTCGTGAGAGATTTCTTTGTGAAATACATATGGATATTGTACATTAATGTAAATTAAAAGTTGAAATAAAAGTTGGTATTAATGAATTTTCTTCTTCGGGAATTTCCCGTTCCCGTGAAATATTCGAGTTAAAGTAGCCTAGCCTAATAATCCCAAATTTAGGAAGTGAAAATCCGTGAAAATTGGTCCAGCAGGGTGGAAAATCACCGCAAAGAAATAAACGACTTATTTTTAAACGAAATTATTTTTTGGTTTAACGTAACCTTTATGGCCAATATCGAGTGACAATGAAAGTATTAAACAAATTATTTTTGTGATTTGTAAAATTTAACATAAAAAATAAATATTATGAAATAACAGATAAACTTATATTATTAAATATATAGAATAAGTAAACAATGAGTGGCATCCCTGATATAACTATGACAGTTGATAATTGGTCATTATCATTTTATTACACACTTGTTTTAATATAGATATTCATTATTTTTATTTGCTCCTAATACTACTACAAAATTATGAAGAAGACCGTAAATAATAAATAAAAAACATTAAGTGCTAGCGTACAAAGTACACGTCAGAAGTGAAATTTCTTTAGCAAACTAATATGTTTATATTTATACAAATTTAAAACTTTAGAATTCCGAGACTTACAGGGAGAGAAAAGGGAATTTAATTGTCATTAAAACATTAAAAGTGACTAAAATTAATACAAATAATTTATTGAAACCTCAAATGACGAATTGCAAATACATATAAATGTCACGTGTTTTTTTGTTAATATTAGAAATTATTAATAACATTTTAATATTTTATGAAAATATTATATTAAATTATGAAATGACGAGTGGCAAATTAAAATGCCACATTGTAAATATTTAAACTACCTAACCTTCAGCATTAAAAACGCTGCACATCTTCGTGACGCTAGTCACGAGTTTCATCAGTAAAAATTTTACCCTCATGCGCCTAAAGAAGTTTCACTTCAAAACTTTAATATTGAATATTGTCATTCGCCTAATAGCGTATGGTGTTTTTAATACAATTCTTTCGGATTATGAATGAATCATCGAGGACGAGCGACGTATGACATGAAGTTATGCGTACAACCGACCGCATACCAAATGACAGTACGCCGTAAGCTAGCTGGAACACAATAGAAATCAATGCTGTTAAATGTGTGTATTGCGTGGCTGTATGTACGGTGTCGCTTGTCCGCCACCCCCGACTTATCGGCCGCCCCGCGTCCTCTCTCCGCATACAACTTCTGTCTGTTGAACCTCGACTACGCGCTCGCAGACTACACCCATCGTCAGACAGTCTCACTTTACCGGTCGAACACAGTGAACGTGTTTTATAAACTCCTACGACACCAAATAAATTAGGTAAGTCTTTTATTTCACTCATTATTACAGTAATTTCAAATGAAACTTATTCAACAGCTGGTTTTTTAAATTTAGAATCTTTCTAGAAACAGCAAACTGAAATGTCTGTATACCTACATACTTCTTATACATAATTTTACAAAAATCTACATAAATGCATCTGAATAAACCGGGATATTTGATTTTATAGTACAAAATTAGCTGTTTTCCAACGTAACGGCACTTCGCCGGTTGGGAGCGGTTGTATGACTTCATCTACGTATACGGCTTTATGCCATTTGCCGCATACGCCAATTCTTTTTGTAGCTCCCACAATATTTAAACTTATTTGTAAGATATTAGTATTATATTTCTAAGGAAAAGAGATAAATTGTATACATTGTTCAAGATAAATCGATAGCTTAAAGATATCATTACTCTACCCACATTTTTTTCTCTTATAACGGTACCATTCTGCAATACATTATTATTTAAGATTGTTGTTGATTTGTAATGAAAATAAAGGTAGTTGCTAAGAGTTCCTAGGGATTTTATTATTGTGTATTAAGTTTAACTGTATTTTATTTCTCTAAGAACAATGGATTAAAAAATGTAATTGTATCTTCACGCCTCGCTACCCATCGAGCGAATTTATGCTAATAAATACAATTACTGCAACTCTTTAACGGTGTCGTTCAACTTAAAAGCTCTTCGCATTAATAAATAGTTTCAATTAATTTAGCTCGTGTTTCGGTTTGGTTTTCGAAGTCGTCCTTATACAAGGACCCTTTTTGGACAAGGACATGACAAATGTTAACGAACCCAATCTCAGTTGCTATATATAGAATTGTGACAAACGTTGAACACATGTTTGGAACAACCGCAGCTGTTAACAAAACGATACTTTATTAGAGAAGGAGAATTTTTAGATTCCCTTCTCTGGAATGTCGACGCGGTTTTTTGCGTTTTATATTAAAGTTATATGGATAAAGCGAATTTATTCAATGACATAAGAATTATTATGTGTAAGTGAGGAACAATAAAAATTACAAAAGAGTTAAACCGGTTGGGATGTCTTGTCGACTTTCGCCGCTTTCACGCGTCATAGCCCCTTAACTTCAATCGTTCACGAAATCTATAATTGGTAATTGCATCAATTAACGTCGCAAATTCTAAATTGAGAATCAAACAAGCAATTGAAATTCTACGAACTTGGTTATCATTTAAGGTTTATACATATGAGACAAATTAATTCCTAACCACGTATTTGAGTTAATATTAATTATCCCAGCACTAACGGCGATGAATGGATGTTTTCCTGTTACTTTATTAATATTGTACCTCTGATATGTTATTCAGAAAATGAATCATACTTTTTTATCGTTCTCCTTTAACGTACATAACATTGGCCTTTCTTTTTATAGTGTATGGCAAGTAATATACACATTTTGTGATATAGTATGAATGGTAATGAATTTACACAGACGGACACTAGCGTAGGAGCGAGGGGGAGGCAATTCCATTTATTTCGTTAGAGCGAAAGAGAGGGATGAACTTCCCGAATACACAAATCGATTGCCAGGGGCCAAACAACCCCCAATACCTAACCGAGGGGGATGTACTTGTCTGCAGAGAAGTTATATGCTTTAACACGTGATCGAAAAAGAAAGCGAAAACGAAGCTGTAATTACTTCCCTTTTGGCTTTATAAATTAACGATAAATACGCGACGTTCGATTAAACAGGAAACTACGTGGTAAAAAAACGGTATTTATTCATACGATTTCTATGACATGTTTAGTTTAAACATTTTAATTAACATTATGATTTGTAAATAGACTGAACTTACAATATTATTTACAACATTAGTTATTTAGGACAATGAAAGATTATCTTTAATAGTTACAAAAATTTTAATTAGGTATATCCCTCTTAAAGTTACTATCGAAGTTTCTATTTGTGATTCTAAAGAGGTTTTATTGTTAGCGTTTTAAAACTATACAAAAGTTCACAAATTCTTTGTGTCTGCTAATAACAGTAATATCTGAAACGGTTGAACCGTTTTTGGTAGTACTTTTAAGGCATACTAAATTAATTTACTTTTAAAATACCTATACGAGTCTTGTTTTGATGACTTTTCCCTGAGAGAGAAAATAAATTTCATACTAATACAGTTGTGAGCATGTAATGGCATTAATTTACTTGTAGACTACATTCTTTTATAAATAATGATCGAATTTAATTATGTATTATTTATGGTTAACTCAATTAGTTCTCCAAATTTTTAAATGTATAAAGGTCTTATTAATTTTGAATGTTAAAAATAGCATTTTGATAATAAAATCAACTCTTATTGATCAAATCATATCATCACTGGTGTATATTAATTATTTCTGTATATTAATTCGAATTGGTATTATAATTGTGAAAACAACATTAAGTTTATGTAGTTCCCAATCTGTCAAAATCTCAAACCACAGAGTAAACCATCTTTCTTTTTCTTTCTCTAACAGAGTATTTATATTTTGAAAATCATGACAATATTATGTTTGAAATTGAAGGTTATTATGTATTCAACTCGTTAAAGAGCAGTAAGCGTCTAAAATATATTGCAGATAGATACTCGTGCCGTTCTAGGTACCCTACGTCTGTCCTGCCGATCAATAACGAGGGGCCGAACCGCCATGTTTAGGGAGGCTGAAATAATATTAAGGGTTAACGTGAACGTAGAGTTGAAAATGTAAGGGAATACAGTATTAGAATAATGTAAAAGTATATTAATTTGTATGCCAATTAAATGTTTAATATATTGAAATAAAGATTTGCTAAGTACACACGAAACAATAGATTCGGTAAACTAGGTAAAATTATAATCTGCGCTAATTATAACGGTTCTTTTTATTATTATTTGCTGTATAATTTAATTAGTTTAAGAGTTTTGGAGGATTAGAAAAAAAATATAAGAAACGCAACAGCACCCATCCGTGGTGCTTATGCTCTTGAAATTTCTTAATTGCAATATCTTGACGCTCCATAAAATTTGAAGCATAGTTTTGACGTACGAAACGTTCTAGCGCTGGTAAAGGTCGATGACACCGAAGTTCTCTCTTATTTTTTTAATTATGTGTAGTCATCTATTTTAACGACTTAGATTTGCACGTTTATGTTATATCATTAAAATGGCATAATTAAGACTACTAAAGTGTGGCGACTTATTTTAAAAATTATAAAATAATTACTATAAACAGTGCTTAATCGTCACTTTAATATCGTTTCTTTGTTTATGACGTTTTAGAATCTAGATTTGAATACAGACTAAATAACAAAAGGAAATTAGTTTTTTTAAGACTAGGATTACATTTTGTCAAGTAGTACAAATATATTAATGTTTACACATTTGTTTTTTTATAGTCAATTTGTTTGCATTTTTCTCCTAAATCGATGGACTTTTAAAGGGTTTTTGTCTACTAGATAACAGACCCCATAGGGTTCTTTTTATTACCAAAAAATTATGGAACTATTTAAAGAAGCCTTTACTTCTTAGACTACTTTCTACCCCGAATATTAAATTGTCTTTATATTGATTGTATAGTCTTTAAAATGAATTACTTTCTGCGAAAACTTATAATAATGCAAAACCTCGATCTTATTATAATATACCTTAGGGGAAAATTAAGGGAATAACAAAAAGTCCACAATTTTTTCGATTTTTCGTTATAAATGTATGTATTGGACTACGAAACAAACATTTTAAAGCTTGAAGTTTCTAGTATCGAGATCTATTCAAACAATAAGAATATCGAAACTTTTTCGGTTTTTTTTGGTCTACGGAATTGGATTATTTTTTCGATAAAACGTTATAACAGATTAGATAACTTATTAATTTAGTTATTAATCACAAATTTTACCATTTCTTCGTCAGATATTTGACTTTGCCTAAAAAAGGCTCATTTTGTTTTTTCCATCGATATCTCTGCAACCAATGAACGCACAGCTCTTTGATTTTGGAAGCTTAAATTCCTTACAAAGGTATGCCATTATATCTCTCACAGCTATCTACCTATCATATGGTTTTATTCTAAATTACCAGTGTTAAAAAGGAAATTGCAAAACATTTTTGTAACAAAATGTTTTTTTTAATTGCCGCGCTATGGATACGATTTTAAAGACGTATAACATAAAGTGCAATCCTACAGTAATAGCCACATACGCTAGATGTGTCACAAGCCGATCGCGCCTCATTATCGCTTGTATCGAGCTCTCGATTACACGATTCTATGTGCGAGTTATACTTATTTGTGCCAGCAGCCGTCGTTCATCGATTCATACGACACTAGCAATACCCCGCGGTGTCACCTGTTTCTACTTCTTTTCAGATTATTAAATATATTCTACATTCATCATGTAATCAACAGACATTTACAACGAATATTTATCTCACTAATACATTTTTAAATTCGTAACATCATTTACGTAGAATATCCGACATTACTCTATTTAAAAATACTCTACATGTATTGAAAGAATGTTTTTAATCGGTCCAGTAATTTTTAGCATGATTATTATAAAATTGCTAGAAAAAAAAACAAAAATTCAAAATGTATAACTTTCGTCTATGATATTAGAGAAGGGATTTATTTTTATACTTTTTTGTCTCAGAACTTCTTTATATACAACATTTGATACTGGAGTTTGATTCGAGATACTTTATTTTCTTTAGATCGAGATTTTTAATATCGTTAATAAGATAAAAATTAATACAGAGATTAGGATTTCAAAATGCAAAAAATTAGTGACAGTGGCATAACTACAGTAGTTGGACATATGGTATCATGGACTTTTTTGTAGATATTAATACGATCTATAATATTGTAGAACATTTTTTGTTCTATCAACAATAGTTTCTTCAGTGCACAAGTTGACCGATTTTATGTGACCAATTTTTTTTACACCTTGGGTTACATTAGTGCTGTTTTCTTTGGGATCCATATTTATTTTGAGAAAGTAATATAGTCTATGTTGGCCAGTGAAAATGCAGCTTTCTAATATTAAAAAATTTTTGATATCGGTCTGGTAGTTTTTGTGTGAAAACGTTGCAAACATACATACATACAAAAACACACATGTGAGTATTTTTTTTATGAATAGTCAAAGATAAAATGATCCTTTTATGTTCAAGAGGATACTTATAACGTCGGGTGTTAGGTGTAGACAGAATGAGTTCATTTTAAGGACATTTGCAGTAGCATATGCCAGCCTTTAGCGCAGTCTGGTTACGCGACGCGGCTAGACAATCGCTCGCATTGTCTTCATGTGCTATTGTCCGATTACACGCCAGATAAAGCTGCCTCCGCACTATAGCAATTGATGTACCAGTCACTAGCATTTAGTTTCAAAGGAAGTCATTCCGCAGTCATTTATCGTCGTGTGTTTTTACGACTTCCTTTTTCTTATACGAAACGTTTTTTAATGTATTTTAAATACGCATAACCATTAAGACACGCTTACGTATTTTTAAAGTTTATCTCGTCTACTGGAGTGTTTATATAGTTAAGGTGACCATATTTTGTTCAAAAAACAGTACACTTTGCATGTATTTCATAGTTGAATAAAAAGAACACACTTTTTTTCTTCGGAGTGGATTTTTTCGTTAAATGAGTATGTTCGTCTAATAATGTAGCCATATCCGAACAACTTTCATTTTGCATATTAAATTTGAATCTTAATACTGCTGATAATGTTTTTACAGAAAGTTGCGACTACTTACTGCTCCATTTAAAAAGGCTATTAAACTATTTAAACTTGATATACATGGGATATGTTCTACTTTAAAATGCCGAAAGATTTTACCCCTCTTCAAGTCAAGTCAAGTTCTGTTTTCTCATCGTTCCATTTCATACATTTTTTATCATCTAATATATATACATCTCGTGTCAACATGTTCGTTCCCATACTCCTCTGAAACGCCTTGACCGATTCTTATGAATTTTTGTATGCATATTCAGTGAGTCTAAGAATCTTTTTATTTTTCAAACCTCTAAATGTTATGGGTGATCCACCCTAAAATTTTATTTTTTATTTTTTATTTTTTTGGCAATTTTTTTGTGATACAGCACACAAGATTACATACAACCCTAAATTTTCACCTCCCTACCACCAACCTCTATTTTTTCATAATGATAATAGTAATTATTTGGCAAAATAATTACTATTATCGTTTGCTGGGTCGGGTAGTCTAAATCTAAATTTACTCTTCGAATTTCTTCAAAGAGTCGTCATTTATAACAAAATCTTTTACTTCCAATAACTATATCTTTTACTTCCTTCATTACAAATTCGACTGCTGAAGAAACTTCTTACTATTAAATTTTACTATTTAGAAGGGTCAATATACACAAGTGAGTACTTTCAGAGTACAGGATTTGAATAGAGTACGGTTTTTCGAAAAAAAGAGTACAAAACTCAGTAAATTAGTATAGTTGGTCACCCTAATATAGTCAAATGGATTGAGATTATTTAAACTATTTGGAAAACAAATTTTTGGTTACTTACTATTATCTCGGATAAAATTTTGCTGTTGTTACATATATTTACTAGCTGTACCCGCGACGCCGTCCGCTTACCAGGTTATATTTAAAATGGTTCAGCAGTTGTGGTGTGAAAGCGCAACAGACAGACAAACAACGAGTTACTTTCGTATTCATAATGTTAGTAACTATTGCTATTTTACACCCGTGAGGTGGTAAAATACAAAGATTAGGTGTCACATAAGTATAAGAATTAAGTTTTTAATCTTCTAGCTATATAAATGACAATACTTCCAACCCTTACAACCCTTTTTTGCTTTAGACTATCTGCGTACCAAATTTCAATTTCTTCGGTTCAGTAGTGTAGCCGTGAAAGCCCAACAAAGTTTTCCATTTATAATATTAATAAGGATTAAAATCTTCGATATGAGGTTTGTTAAAATTAAAGTTAATGACCTCTTGAATGATGAGGAAATTCATATAAGCGTTCGTGAATAATATTAAATTACTGCTAATCAATTTTACTACCTTGTCCTAACTAGCTTTAAAATAATGACTTTATATTCGTTACTTATTGCCAAATATTTTGTGATTACGTGATCTAGGGATTTTGATGCTAAATTACGTGTTAAAAGTTTTACGGTTTATAGTCGTCATTTAATCATTAAACAACGCTTATCAAATATGAAGCATAATATCCAGTTTCATAAATAAGACTGGTTTTATGTATAATAAAAGTACAAAAAATAGGCAATCAAAAAGTGTTTATACGGATTACTGGATACTGGATAACATTGTTGTTGCACTTTTTCAAACATTATTTGTTTAATATATTTTAGTTATATGTAGTTCTATCCTATAAACGTCAAAACAAACGCTTAGAGCGTCTCTATTTATAGTCATTGGCTAGCGAATACAAAGTGAAAATAGACTAGCTCGTCATGGAATCTACACAACAAACCTATATGCGCTGGAGAAATATAAATGACCTAGGCTAGTTTCCAAGATTATTGATATGCTAAAAAGCAAATCTATTTATACAAACTATATAATATGTGTAACCAAAATACTCTTTTTCTACAGTTTAAAACACATATATTATAATCGAAGTCAGCTGGCTGAACCTTCTTATTAATAATAAGATATCATCATTTTACTTCTAACCTGTATCAAGTGTTGACAAGCTAAAGTCATATTGGAATTTGACTAAGACATAAAATGCTTTTTTAGATACGTTTAAAATTTAAGAAAGTTTATAGTCTGTTAACGTTACCTTTTTAATCCAACTTGTATAATCGAATATCCTTCTAAAGCTCGTTATGAAATCTACACAACAAACCTATATGCGCTGGAGAAATATAAATGACCTAGGCTAGTTTCCAAGTTTATTGCTATGCTAAAACGAAAATCTATTTTTACAAACTATTCTAATATGTGTAATTAAAATACTCTCATGTCATGAAAGTCAGTTGGCTGAACCTTTTTATTAAAAATAAGATATTACCATTTTACTTCTTCTTCTTTAAGTGGCTTTTAGGTGTGACAATTGAGCATACGTCATTTCGCCAGTGTCACGTAAATTGGAGAAGGCACGAAAGAGATCTATCGACCTTTATCAAGTGTTGACAAGCTAGTCTAATTGACATTTAACCAAGACAAAGCTTTTTCAGATACTTCCAAAGTTTTATAAAGTTTCTGTTAATATAGTAAATCACAAAATATAGTCTATTAACGCTATCTTTTTAAACCAACTTGTATCGAATATTCTTCGAAATTAACTTTGCGTCTATGTATATATGCGAAAAACAATTGCTCAGTGTGTCACTGCTCCTTTCGGGATCCAGACGTTTTGTAAGTACTAATTCAAATTTAAAATATTCCTTATTCAAGTAGGCTCGTAAAACATCAGTAGTCTATCCATCAGTAACATATCTACCACTGGTTCGGAAACTTGGATTCCGTTGAGATGAATTCGGCAATAAAATCAGCGGTTACTCGTTTAAATATAGATTTGTAAGTTAAGATGTGTAATATTTTGCTTCTGTGTACAACTGGAATCTTGTCCAAACATTTTATTGCTTAAATAATCGCTAACATTATAATATGCCTTTCGTGAAAGGATGGTTTTAACATATTTCTTAAACTTATGTAGAGGCAAATCCAAAACTGATTGCGGTATTTTATTGAAAATGCTTATAACCAGTCAAATGAGGGGATATTTCCACGGGATCTGGAACTACACTGGTGTTAAAATGAAAAACAGCAAATTAGTTACATTTATAGCTGGCAACTTAATAAACGTAATTTACTTAGTAGTAATGTCAAGACTAGCATTTTTATAAAAATCTTGACGATAAATAAATTCTACATGATCGTTGAATATGCAAACTTCTGCAAAATTTAAGTAAATTCACACTTACAACAGTATTATAATCAAGTGTCATCGAATACATACATTTGAAGTAGAGTAGACGAATAAAAAACAACGAACAAAAATGTTTATGGAAAGTATGAACTAATAGTACGAATTTAATATACCGTAAGACCATTCACTCATCAGTTTGTCGATTATGCCATTGTCTTTGTCGTCACGAGTTGACACAAATGCTTCAATAATGGGTAGTCAATAAATTTTGTTTGCGTAAGATTCATTATTATCATCAACAATCGGTCATACTCGTATGATTCGTGATAGCTTATCTTTTGAGATATTAAAAATGTTTTGATCGAATTTACTGCAAAAAATATCGAAATGCATTAGATAAGAACGTAAGAGGTGTATATGACCATCACCTAAAAAAATATAGATCGAAAATAAACAAGTAAACTCGCCATATAAAAAAAAACTTTTTAATGGATGACGCTGTAAAAATATTAGTAAATACGGTCATTGATCAATGAATTAATATTTGAAAAACCTTAATAAAGTCAGATATATATATATAAAGTCAGATATATATATATATATATATATAACGAGACTGTGCACTTAAGGTAAAACTGAAAAGGATGTATAACGAAACTGTGCACTAATAGTAAAAATTGAACCAGATTTATAACGAGACTGCACTAACGGTTAAAATTGTACCAGACATAACGAGACTGTGAACTAGTAGTAAAAATTTAATCAGATATATAACAAGACCATAAACGAGTAATTAAAATTGAAAATTGAACCAGATATACATATAACGAAACAAAGCACTAATGGTAATAATTGAACCAGATATACATATAACGAAACAAAGCACTAATGGTGAAAATTGAACCAGAGATATAACGAGACTGAACGAGTAGTAAAAGTTGAACCAGATATATATCGGGACTGTGCACTAATAGTAAACGTTGAACCGACATATAACGACACTGTGCACAAATGGTAAAAATTGAACCAGATATATAACAAGACTGAACGATTAGTAAAATTTGACCGTATTATATAACGAAACTATGTTCTCATGGTAAAAATGGAACCAGATATAAAACGAGACCGTGAACAAATAGTAAAAGTTAAACCAGATATATAACGAGACTGTGAACGAATACTAAAAGTTGAACCAGATATAAAACGAGACTGTAAACTAATAGTAAAAAATTGCACAAAGTATTCAAAATTAATCCCTGTTAGGAAGACATTCAGGAAAATAATTTTATGTATGTACTGTTAGGATTACGTAAATGTTTTTCAAGACCGATAAATTAACGTCTCTAGTGGATACTGAGCGAAATCTTCATCGGGCGTGCTTAAATTGGTGCAGTTCTTCATTCGCATATAACTATGTAAAAACTATCATCCTAAACAATATAAATATATCGAATAAATAATGTATCATTAAGACTCTTTAATACAACTGCCTACACGTGTTTTTATATAGCTCGCGACATATAAATAAGCCGGATATCCCTGGAATTTCAAGTGTAATCCCTATGTAATTCCATACTTCCTGAGCTCTCAAGACTGGGTTTTTTCTAAACATCTGCTGGTATTTAATTGTATGTGGTCAGAATAAGAAAAAGAACCAAACGTTGCGAATAAATATTCTTTTTTGTTTATTTTTAATTAACATAAAATGCAAATGAAATTATTTCGCAATGTATAGTTAACACGTAAGTGTCCTTTTTGGCACTTTGATGGCAGTATATTTTTAATCTCACTAAATCTGATAAGAAATGTTACATTGTATCCGTTTCTGCAAACCATATAGCAGGATTAAAAGCTTATTAAAAAAAAAGACCGACTTTTCTAAACATTTCCATCTACCTCCTTCGCTTTTTTTTCGCTGGGAAATGCTTTATGCACGCCGGATGAAGTCTAAACTTACATCGGGGAGTTCGGAACTCGCTGTTCGTATCAGGATACCCACTAAAACCCAGCGGAACCCTCTTCATCTAGGTGTAGGGATCCAAATGTACGCTGACGCATTCAGCTCTGGCACCTTGGACGAATCCGACTTAATAGTTTAATTGAGGGAGAGCAGGCGAACAAAATTCCCTCCCTAGCGCCCCCTCTCCTTCAGCGAGAAAGAGTGGCTTCTGCCATAAGCTCCCTTTACCTGTTTAGTGCCTCCTTCTGCAGGATGACAGCCACGCAAAAGGATGTCACTGCTCTCCAACCTGACTCATATCTACCTCCTTACTTACTTCTAGCCACGACTGGAAAAACAATTTCCTTAAAAAGCTGTGAATTGATAAGCAGTTTCTTCAATACAATAATAACTCGCTAATACTGTTTCTTACCATTTCATTGCAAGTTATTTACAGTCATTCAGAATATTGGTCATAGAGGAATGTAATTTGCAAGATGTTCATTGTGCACATTGGCACATTTGTTTTCTTCTAACAAGACAATATATAGAAATGCAAATCTCATCTAAATACGATACGCATCGAAGGTCGTATACAGATGGCATACAAAACGACCTACTTCACACATTGCACCGAGCCATGTATGGCGAAAAGTCATGCTTCATTTGTGTACGTCTAGCCTTTATATATCCCAGTACAAGGCTGCTTTGCAGTAGTTGTATGTCACGAATCAAGATCTGGAATGTCTAGTATTTATAGATGCAAGGTCACCAGTGATTCTGCGCAGATATCTTCAAATGCTACTACGGTTTCAAAACGCAATAGCTCCCTCTTTGATACTCTGTATTCGATACCAGGCATTTTTTTTATTCCTGATACAGTACAGTAAAAATACGTGATACTGGAAGGAAGCTGTTTGCCAGTTAATGTTTTCTAAACAGTATTGTATCGGAATGTCAAATTTTTGCATGGCAGCATGTTTTTGCTGGTGATTACAAGCCATGAAGCTTCTAAGTCCAGATATATACCTTATAAAATCTTCTTGTGCAACTCGTACTTTTAACGTCGTCCGAATGTTTTTTCAGTCATGAGATTTGGCTTCTACATTATTGTGTCTGGTCCTGTATTAATAATTTGTTAGTTTGTACTTTTGGTTTTGTAGCTACATATCTATCACCTTAATCCCCCCTTATATCCGGCCCTGCTTGTCCTCCATTAATGTTTGTAGATTTACTTTCAAATATCATCTCCACTTATTATAAGTATTAGTATAGGTGTTAATTTTTAAAGTTTAAAAAGATTTATTGGATGTCGTGACTAGAGTAACTAAAGTATTATATAAGGCAGTGAGAGCTACAATAGCCTAACCAAGGTTTAGAGGAAAAAATAAATTTTCGTAAAGCGTCTTTTTAAGTAGATATTTTGAAATACAACAAAATGGCATGCAGTATTCTTTTTACGTATGCATTATTAATTGTATTTAAATTTTTCATAAAGTGTTTGTAATACAGACAGCAAAAAAAATATTGAAACTTCTTTTTATCAATTATACATGACCCTTACCTCCATCAAAAATTCAATTACACAACTGGATAGCTAAAGGATCAAAGAATTTATTACGCTAAGTTATAAGGAATATAACACATCGCACGCGACGGAGGGCAAGCCCCGACATTTTATATAGAAACTATTACGTGTAACTAGACGTATTCACGTACCTTTCCACCCATTTTTTTTACGTGCATTGTGTCATTATATTTAAACTTGCATGTGCATATGCTATAAGTATTAAATATTACACTTTGTTTGGATACGGTCCGTCTAGATCCGTATAAAATTTTCCCTGCTGGTAATCGTATACAGGGCCTTTGTTAGCGAAGCGAATACTCCGGTAGGATCGTATTTGTTAGAAATGTTTTATATAACAATTTTATTCTACCCCCATAAATTTTGATTTCGTAATTTTATCGTGTAAGCGATATTTACTATTGCAAAATTCATTGATCGAATTTTTCAGACGAATTTTAACTTTAATGTCATGAAACAAGATTGTGTCCTTAACATAGTTACAAATGGTATTAAAAATGATATCAGAATTGTTCTTGCATAAGGAGTGTAATATATTACCTTACCTTAGATAAAAGTTAAGGTTATGTATAAAGAGTTATTGCGAAGAATATATATCGATCTTATTATGGTTTATGATAAAACGGCGTAAAATTGTCTCGTTTACAGCTTGCTTTATTGGAATTGTTAACTAAATTTAGCATCAGTAATCTAATGAAGAGTTTTATAAATTAGTAAAACGGTAGTTATGTGGATGGAAGAGCCGCAACTACGGATATGCTTAATTGCTTACGGTGAAATTTTAATAACTCGAAACTTTCTAAGTATCGTCTCGCTCGCACTTTATTAGGGTCGTGAGCTTTGAAAGTTTACATATATAATTTGTAAATAGTTGTAAAATACTAAATCATTGTAAAATATGTCGAATCATGCCCTACTGCCGGATTTAATATATATAGATATCGTTTCAATGTGTAGCTGATGGGTATTAGGGCATATATTTTATGCTTGTGTATTTATTATATGTATGTATACCGAAAAAAAATATTCTTTATTCAAGTAAGTACTTTTGTATCGTCAGTAGTCTGTCCGTTGGTAACACATCTAGCTTCCGTTAAGAAGGATGATTCCCCTGAGATGAAACCGGTAAGAAATTCAACGGTTGCTCTTTTAAATATAGTTTTGTAGGTTATAATGTGCCTTTTGTTAAAGCACGTTTTAGACATATTTCTTAAAATTACGTAGAGGCGAATCCAAAATTGATTGCATTTTCTTATTATAAATTTGTTTGCTTTACACAACAAATGATTTCTGAATCTTCTTCACTCTAAAATTCATTACAAGTTTGTCTTTTTATATCTTCTATTAAAATTATGTAGCTTCGTAAGTATTTGTGTTATTGTAAATATCTTTATGTATGTAGATATTCATTGTATTAAAAGTATGTCTATTTCTTTATTAACACCGCCTAACTTCTTTCTCCTTTGTATGACGGGCTCACTGCAAGGGTTGCCTGAGCATGATCACTATTTAGCGATAAGATGGCCTGATTGTATACTAAATCTAGTGTATGTTGAGGTGTTAGATAGATAAATAGATTATTACTCTTTATTGTACACCAACTAGCGGTTTCTTCCAGGCAAACTTTGGCTGACTCAAAATCCTAGTGTAAAATTAGGTGGTCTCCAATAATATACAAATAAATTCTATATATAAAATAATGCTTAATAAAGCACACATGTATCTAGTAATATACTTAGCGATCTCTCGGGTTAAAAAAATTGCAATAAAAATTGATTACCAATTCTATACCCTAGTCTAAAACTAATCTAGTAAAATAATTAAATATCATCAAAATCGTTTAAGACAAACATCGTGACACGTGATTTTTATATCTACATATACGCAATAAGGACAAATCTTGCTACAGACAAATTATTTAAGAAATTAATAAATTAAAGCTGCGTGCGTATATAGTACACATGTCAGAAGTGAAACTTCTTTGCAAAGTAGTTTTGTTTGTATACCTATTGCACATCAATAAATAACAATTTAACATATTAACTTACTAATAAATAAATGTACAAAAGGCGGTCTTATCGCTAAACAGCGATTTCTTCCAGACAACCTTTGGGTTTAAAAAGCAGTGAGTATCGAACCTGATGGGCAATGGCATAAACATACATATTAATACACATATAACATGAAAATATAAGAATATATATAGCTTATAAAATAATAAACTTACATATATTTATTTTGAAGTCTTGTTTATATTTATGCAAATCTAAAACTTTAGATTTCCGAGACTGTGGGAGGGGGAAAAGGAAGATACGTCAGGAATTTAATTGTCATTAAAATATTAAAAATGTCTAAAATTAATACAAATATTTTGTTAAAATCTCAAATGACGAATTGTAAATAAAAATGCCATGTGTTTTTCGTCAATATTAGAAATTATTAATTAAATATTAAAACTACCTAACCTTCAAACGAAAAAACATAAAAAATTTACCCTCATGCGCCTAAAGAAGTTTCACTTCAAAAATAATTTTTGAATTACTAAATGGGATGATAAATTCGTAAAAATAAATTTATTCTTCACGCATTTTGAATATAAATGGCAACCCTACGTGCTCTCCGTATGAGTCATGCCCGCGTCGAGCGGTTCAGTGCTCGGTCCCCTCTCAGACGCGACGTAATTTCGGTATTATTGATCACAACTTTTGTCCCTCGATTTTATTATTCCTCTACCCACAATTACTTTATCGGGATATACATTTGTTACAACTTTTGTAAGCTTATATAATGACATCTTTAATATCGACGCAAAACTAATCAAATCACAAATATTTTACCGCTTTTGGTGTACTCATTCATTTTACTACGATAAGTGCTTTAATTTTTTATATTATTTTAAATAAACTTCAATATTATTAAAATTTTGAAATTCAGTAAATATCAAACTTACATTTCGGTAAAAATATACGAAAGTTTATTCGAAGAATAACGCAATGATGTTCATTACAAAAAGATATCCGCTTTTATTATTCAGTAACTCTGTCTATCGAGCTTTCACTCCGAAATTACTGAACCGATTTAAAGGAAACTTCATGTATAGATATTCTAGAGCCTGACAAAGGGCATGTGCTACTTTTTTTATGCGAAAAAAGTGTTGTGAGATAGAAAAATCGTAATTTTTTGATCTAGATGCTTGATACTCAATTTTTAGGTTGTTGATAAAAATTATATTAAAAACTTGTGAAACCAATGCCCTTAAGGGTGTAAAATAAGAATCGTTACTGATATTATAAATGCAAAAGTAACTCTGTCTGTCTTTTGCGGTTTTACGTCAAAACTACTGAAGAAATTTCAACGAAATTCGGTACATAGAGGCTCAGAATGGCCAATAAGCAGTGAAATGCTTGAAATAGCTCATTAAAGTATTTATACGTTTGTGTCTTACTAGCCTAAATTATTAAAAATGCTACCCTAATCTACGTGGACGAAGTCACAGACACAGCTAGTACTAATATATTTCTCTATTCAATGTTTGAAATTCCATAAAGAAAGTGTATCCCTGCTGGGTTTTATATCATGATAAATTTTTTTCTAACAAAACTATAAAAAGCAAAGAAAATGTAATTAAGCTATTAATGTCAGTACAGTAGTTTATATATCGATTATTGCTCAAGCGTTTGAGGGCAAGAAAAGTGCGGTTAATAAACGATTTTATGTTTATACTAACGAAGTAGAAACATTAACAGACAACGCTTTAACTCCACTAAACATAATGCGTATTCATTATGACTCACGTTACATTAAAAAGTGAGTCAACTAAAGGAACCCTTTTGTTTTATTTATCAAAGAAACGTCTTACAGTAATGTTAAACATTTCGTGCGGCCATATGGCCGCTGAGGCGTGTTGTGATATGTTTTTTTTATCGTAATAATTTTAAAGCCGGTCGTACTTGTCCTTCTCGTTCGTTTCATTACTGTATATGGTAGTGGAAAGGAGCCATGACATGACACAAACCGTTAACGCAACTAAATTCATCGACATGACAGTGGATTTCATTTGACACGGATCAACTAACAGATGGTGTTGCTATTGTGTTATCTTTTTGGATTTAACTAGCCATTGTGTGCTTTTAAGGAAGTTTTAGATAACTAATACACATATATAACACAAAAAATGTCCGCTATAGCCTTTAAGAGTACTCAAATGATGGTTGATAATGGAACCCACATCCGGTGTTCTTCACAACCAAGTTGTGGGGTACGGGTTTCGAGGCAATGCCTCATTACCCGAGCTAATTTTCTCAGGTATCGACGATGCCCGGTATTTGTTTTCAGCCCGTCATTCTAACGGGCTGGTTCCCACCAGCTTACGCCGGCGAGACCATCCAAGTCAATCCGAGTTCTGGCACTGCCGTCGCGTCGTCAACGCTTTCATCTTCACCTACACCTAGTAGTGGTGACAGTAGGAGTTCACGAGGTAGTTGACGTCCAGTGCTTTCAGATTTAGGATGCTGGATGGCAATGCCATGGAGATGTGTGTGCGGGTAGTGGTCTGCGTGGCGGAACATGCTCCTCGCCAACTGCCGGATGAACACCTCCACGGTGGGCGTCTTGATGTCACGATGAATGACGTCATTCCTGACGTACCTCGGAGGTCCTACTATGAGGCGTATGCACTTATTCTGCTGGATCTGCAGTGTCTTGTTCTGGTACCTTGAGCAGTAAGAGTACCAGGCGGGAGCCGCATACGTCAGTCTGGAACGGACGTAGGCTCCGTAGACCTTCAGTTTGGTTTTTGTTGGGAGACTTGATAAGGAGTGGCCGCAACAACGACCGAGCCGCCGCCGCCTGATTCACGGCGTGAGTCACCGTGTCCGCCAGACACAGCCCGCGGTCGATGCGGCACCACAAGTACCGTTCTGAGGTCTGCCACTCCACGTCCTGCCCCCCGATGTTCAACTGACACTGCGACTCATGACGGCCGAACATGAAGGCCGACGTCTTGTCAACATTGACTGACTTCTTCCATCTGTCCAGCCAATCCGGCAGCAGATCCAGTAATTAATTACATTGTAATTTAGTGACGGCGTGTTGTTTGGAGTATGGCAACGCGATGTATGCTCTGTCATCGGTATACAGCGACAACAGCACATCCGTTTCCCTCTCGCCTTGAAGATGGTGGCGGAGGGTGATGAAAACGATGTCTTCAAAACTATGCACGATTTACTTGAGATTTAGCGGAGTAATTTATGTAATGTAGACGGTCATTAAGTATTTCCCATTATTTCTACGGGATTCGTGGACGCCATGTAATTATTAAAAGTTACACAAAATCTTTACGTTAGCTAAATGATATTTTGTAATACCACACACTCTTTTTTATCGGTTTTCTTTGAGTTGTTTAACACAAGAGTATATAAACTGTTCTGAATTCTTCAGAAGATTAGTGCAGAAGCGGTTGAAAATTAATCAAAATGATAAATCAACAAGACATAATGACTCTGCGTGGTGTCTTCACAACATTTTTACCAATATGTTTGTGTTTGTACGTGTTATTTAGTTATTTTCAGTATATATTACCTTTTATATACCTTAAATAGCGAGGAATTTAACGGTTTGCTTATAAGGAAAACGTGGGTATTAATCAACTTGTGTCCATGTGTGTTATCACCGTGTTGTAATAATGTTTAAATACAAATTATTTTCAGAGTTAATAAATAATTTAAGGCCTAAAGTCTGTTGTACAATTCAACTAATTAATCTTTTTTCAGGATAATTTTATAGAAAAAACCTTTAGATATATATCACTTTACGTACGCTTTTCATCTTGGTATTTACATTTGATATTTGTCTTGTAGGAAGAGCTTTCCTTATACTTTTCCTCCAGAAATCTATTAAATACTAGCTGCCCTGGCAAACTTCGTACTGCGTCAGTATCAATAAATATAAAAGCTGAATGATAATTCAGTGGTTCAAGTGTAGTAAAAAAAAAACACTTTTACGCTCAGATTTCCGCCAAAGTCTAAAATATTATAGTTGCGATTAAAAATTATTGGTTGTCAATGTTGAATACAAATGAAACAAAACTATTCTTTTCAATTTAATTTGATTCCTGAACGTTGATACGAACGTCAAACATTGGACATGTAGGAATAGTTTCTAAGTGAAATGGAAACTGTTTTACTGTATTCCGAACATATTTTTCCCGTTTACTCATTTTTTAAACCTTTCCTGGTCTTCCACAAATAATTCCAAATCAAAATTTGCCCAATAACTCCAGTCGTTATCAAGTTATAGCAAGACTATCGAACAGCTATATTTATATATCGGGAGTGCAATAGTCTGTGAAACGCTGGCGCCATCTGTGTATCGTCGTGGGGCAGAGTCAATAAGTGGCAGTCCGGCGCGCGTCTCGGCAGTTCTCGGGTGACGGCCCGCCGGTGCGGTCGACTTTTGAAACTGTCTCGTTCCCAGCTATTATTATTAATGAGTTTGTGTAAATTGCTATCGAGAACGTTAAGTGATTGAACATTATAATCTGAGTTAATTAGTAAAGTGTTTGATTGCACCAACAAACGCCCACAGTATGGAAATTATGGATGCCATTAATGACGATGTCGGCGGGGGACCCTATGCTATATGCTTTCCTTCTCTCTTATTCTCCGACATATATATTTAAAATTTAACTAATGCATGGTGCGATTGAATCATAAAACATTCAAGGGTCTATAAACTTGGGTCATTAATACTTTTCAGTAAAGGAGTCTTGAAATTTCTAAACTATTCAGTTAATAATAGCATATTTCTAAAAAAAAAACAATTAATTCAAGTAATTTTTTACAATAACATTGAAAAGTACGTAAAAAGCTATGGTTAACGTAATGTTACCTCGTTTAGATCAGTATAAATAATTACTAGTAATTTATTATTGGTATTCTACTTTATATTTGGCCTTGTACTAGTATCGCTACAATATAGTCCAAGGTTAGAATACAAGAAATTTTATTCCTGTTTTATAATTAATTTATATCTGGAATGTAGGAAGGCTTCGGTCGAGGCTATTTAATGTTAGATTAATAGATGACCGAATGACAGTTGCGGTTAGAAAATGAAGGTTTTATCTTAATTGAAACAATCTGCATCCTTCAGACCACAACTACTGAGATATACATTTACATTTGTAGTATCGTATTACAGACTAGAAAACCTGGTCGCGCCTCATCGATGTCATGTAATATATAAGACACCGGTAGAAACTACCTATCAATCCCTGGCTTCAAAAAAGTCCTGAGTGAAGCAGTTATATTGTGTTACCGTGTTTCGGAGCAGAGCACTCAGGAGCACTGGTTAACTAACCTAAACTTTTTGGGTCGGTTACCTTTACGACTTAACCATGGTCACTGATTTCACCCCTCCTAACGATGGACTCAAACAATACGTGGTTTAACAAACTAGGTTTAATTCAATAAAAATATGATAGCAAAAAAAAAAGAACTTAGGAGTGATTTCGCAATCGTCAGTAAAAATTTTAAAGAAAGAAATACAACTAGTATTAAGTTAACCCCGCAAAAGTAATTGCCCCCAGGTTAGAAAATGGCTCAAGTAGGAAACTCTGGCAAAACTTCTTACATCTATTGTATTGGCTTATTACTATAAATAAAGCAAATAATGAAATTTTTCGTCGTCAAAATCGGGATAGATATTTTGGATTTTATAACAACATATAAGCAGTTATATAAGGTACTAGCGGCCCGTCCCGGCTCCGCACGGGTAGATATAAATAGGTACAGATATTTAAGTTACAAGCATGATAGTTAAAGCGACCCCCTTCTCCCGCACTGCCCCTCTCTCGTCGAGTTAGTTACTCGATGCGCTGCGTGGCGGCCGCCGACGGCATGTATTTTTAATTTAATTTCATGATATCTTTTGAATGGAATATCCGATTTCAATAACTCAAAAAGTAATCATCAAGTATTGAGACAGTCTTGAATATTAAATTATTTATTTAGATAAAAAATTATAAATGGTATGGATAACACGGTCGGATTTTGATCGGCATTTCTATCAATTTGTTAAATGTAAAAAAGTAGTTATACTGACATAACTACAATAGTTAGACATATGCTCTCGCGAAGATTTTTGTAGATATTGATATATTTTATAATATAGTTGAAATTTTTTTGTCCTATCATTAATACTCTTCACAGCGTATGCGATGAAAGACATTTTATGGCTAATTTTTTTACACCTTCGGTTGGTTTTAATAGGAATTTCTAAAAATTTCTATAGTAATCTAGAACTAAATATAGCCTATGTTACTCAGTGATAATGTAGCTTTCCAATAAAAAAAGAATGATTAAAATCGATCCAGTACTTTTTTAGTTTATTCGTTATATACAGAAATACAAATACTTCCTCTTTATAATATTAGTGTAGATAAACAGTATTTGCTTATTTCCTAAAACTGGTAAATGATACTTCTCTTATAATTGAATTAACGTATATATTTTTTTAAATATAAACTATTTGGTTACGCGTGTTTCGTAACATTGCATTTTGTTGTAATTTGCATATCGTGTCCCTTAAGGACGGCAAATCAACTTATAAAGATTATTTCGCCATATATTTAGCGCCAGCTTTTATTTCAGCGAATTCCTTAAAAACACAGTCTACAGGTTTATTATTAAACCTGTTACTTATGTACATATTATATTTCAAGGTTAGCAATTATTATCAACACCCAACACCCATAAGAATTCAATTTTTAACGTGTTATATAATTTATTTCATTATAATTCTAGATTATAATTTTATGTTAGTAATTATAGATCTTTTCTATTTGATTAAAGCCCCCCTAGTCGAGATAACATTCTAAGTACGGATAACTCTACGTTGAATGATTAAAGCACTACAATTTGTTCATGTGATCACGTCACGTATCGATATGAAACGTCATCCCCATACATTTTTGCGCATTCTACTGGCGTTAGCGTACTTAGAATGTCATCTTGTCTACGGGCCTAGGAATGGTATGAAATCGTAGGCTTAAATATCATTACTCTTTGTTATTTTTTTGAGTACAGGTTAGCGCTTGATTGTTATTTCACTTTAGAGTACTGATAGTAATGTTCTCTTATAGTGGTATTTTATTAGTTCTTTTACAAACTTCTCAGCCGCCCCTACGTATATAGTCAAGTAAATAAGTAGCAGCCCATTAACGTCCCACTGCTGGGCACAGGCCTCCTCACTCCAAGGAGTGAGGGTTTTTAGAGCATAGACCCACCACGCTCATCCACTGCGGATTGGCAGGCATAGTACACAACAAGTGCACTCTCTATTCCTTCACTCTCATAGTCCGGTGTGACGGAAATCCGACACGACCGGAGAGAGATCAGGCGAAGGACCGACGGTTTAACGTGCTCTCCGAGGCACGGGGGTGGATCACACCGCCAACTTCCCAACTTCGGACAAATATTGAGAAAATCTTAATAGAAAACTCAATATCGATTTTTTGAATTGGCCCGACCCGGGACTCGAACCCAGGACCTCAGGTCTGTAGTCGAACATGCGAACCACTAGTCCAATGAGGCAGTTATATATAGTCAAGTATAAAATCTCAATTTTGAGTAAGACAGTGTTTCAAAGACAAATTATATTTTTAGTGTACTATCTTTTGTACTAATGATATGTTTTTTTAAGCATCAGGTTGCTATATGCTAATAGCTATATGATTTTAAAAAAGCGAGGACCTATAATAAATGGGGTGTTATAATCATCGAAATTACAATAAACGTCAGTATATCATTATATACTGGAATAATTTTAATATTTTTAAAATTTGGAACGAATTTGTTGTTCTGAATGTATTTTGTAGGTTAATTACTTATTATTATCATTAGCTGTGCGCGCGACTTTGTCTACGTGGAAGTGTTTTTGGGTAGAATTTTTAATAATTTACACTAATTATTTTACTAATAAGACACACGTAAAATTACTTTCATGAGATATTTACATCGTTTTTTAAACTTTGTCAAATGTCATATTTTATTATATGGAATCAACAGCCTAAAAAAAAAAGTTTCTTAAACTGACGATAGTACCATCCCGTACAACCCATTATTATTCAGGTTCTAGACTATCTGTGTACTAAATTTCATTTAAATCGGTTCAGAACTTTTGGCGTGAAAGAACGACAGAGTCACTATCAAAATTTATAGCGTCCTCATTGTACAAACTGAATCATTACTCGATTCCTACGTTTATTATATTATCATGAAAGCGATTCGTTGTTATTTGAATGTCAATCATGAGTTATCTGCCTCATCCTGTTGCTATATTAAAAGCAATAAATTTATACTTGACATACATATGTACGTTTAGCTGTCAATTTAATTAATATTTTTAATTTATTTGATGCGCCATGCTTATCTGTCACTGATAAGTTAAAAGGCAAGGGCATCCTTCAGCAAAGGCATACTGTCAAGCAAGATACATGTGTTCCGATACGATGCTGTGTAGGTACCATAACAGATAAAATTGTCTTTTACCACATTAGCCCACTACCATCAGGTGTGATCTCAGTTAAGCGTTAAACTGGCAGCAAAAATAAATAAAAAACTAGAGGAAGCCGTTATGACTAAGTGGTGAGACGTGTGAATTCTTTTTAAGAGATTTCACGGGTTCCAATGCATGGCATCACTAAGTTATACTTTGTAAAGAAAAAGTTATGTGTGAAAGAAAACATTATCAGGAAACTTGCAATTTCAAGGAGCATATAGGACATACGTTTGATCAGCTTGTAACTCTTTGTACACTAAAAGCCTTCTTTCATTCAATTTCATTTCGTCCCCTGCTAGCTTTACAATAGTTTTTACCTAAAATGTAACTATAAAAGAAGTGTGTCAAAATCTAGAAAGTAAACTTACAAAGACCCTGTTTTAAATATGTAACATACATGGGTTATAGTATAATAGAATACGTGCTCAATCTACGAAACAATAGAATGCGTTTAAAGAGTAATTTTTTCTGCAATTCACTCAGCTGAATTAAAAAAACAAAAGCCTATAAGAGGCTGTAATGGTCGTCTCGTTATTAAAAGCTTTAGTCGAATGCTCATTTGCATTACTTTAGTTTATGCCTAGACCAAACGAACAAAACGTTGAATAGACGATCATTTTGTAAAATCCACCCCGTCGAGACTTCCTCCCCGGACAAAAGATTGTTTCCCTCACAACCGGATGTATACTCATTTGGTATACAGCACGCAACAATGACCGACGAAATCTGTATTCTTGTCACCAGCCGTGTGTATGCGAAGTGCAAACATACTCTGTCTTATCATTTATTCCTTTAAAAAATGTTTATAATGCATCTAGATATACGCAGTATAACCCTTTTAGAACGATTTCTAACTGACGATGAAATAAGTCATCTATACTCGTATATACATATTAAAGGCAATTGCTGTTCGTTAGTTTGGCTAATATAAACAAATTTAATTTTGGATTATTTGTAGAAGTCCAGGAAAGGTTTAAGAGGTGAGTATAAATGGAAAAAAATGCTTGTAATGTAGTAAAAATAACAATCTCGCTTTCCCTTAGAAATTGTTCCTAGCTGTCAAACATTTGATGTTCGTCCTGTCGTTCAGAAATGAAATTAAATTTAAAAGTGAAGTTTTTTTTATAAATCTTTTTGTTGGTCAAACCATCAGTCAAACGTTTGATGTACGTTCGAGCTTATGTTTTTTTTTTAAATTTATTTTTGACATCCCTGTGTGACTGACTGAAAGATTGAAGAATAATTTTGAGTGATAGATAACAAATATCCTCATATTACTATGGGATCGAAAGATGTAGTGGCATATTGGAATAGGAACAAATGGAAGATGTGAAAGAATTTGGATATTTGGGATCTAAATTTAGAAAAGATGGAACATGTGAAAGTGATATTGAAAAGTTGGAAGGGGAAGACCAAGGCGAACGTTCCTGAGCCAAATCCAGGACATTTTAAATAAAGGCCAGGTCAAGAGTATTCTAAACTGACGAACTTGTATGAAAGGTTTAATGAGAATGAAAGAAGCGAAGACGATATTGCAAGGATCGTGGCAAGTGGAAGGACTCTGTCTCTGTCTAACCTTCAGAGAATGAGGCGTGATGCTGTGTATGTATCGAAAAATAATCGGGTCATCCCACCTGCACAGCTAATTTTGAATTAATAGGAATACGCATAATTGTATGAGACCATCCCGCAAAGGTTATGTTCTGTTAAAAGTATTAGGAAACTTGAATTTGTAGTCATATTTTTATAACAGCTATAAAGTTAGTAGTTAAGTAACAGACAAATAATATTTCTACTGGGAGACTCAACAGATCTCTTCAGTTATAAATCAGAGGGTCTGAAGCTTAAGTTCACCATGCTGTTCCAATGCGGATTGGACGGCTTCACATATTTTTAGAATAGACTCCCAGGGTATATAGGTTGCTTAAAGACATCTATCACCAAGGGTGCATAACCTATGAAATTGTAAACCGTAGAAATCCAGATTGTTGCCAGGTCTTGTTATAAAACTAGTTTTTTCGTTGCAAAGAATATCCAGTCAGACCGGCAAATAAATTTCAGCATATGTTAGCTGGTCACGTAATAAGGTCGTTATTCAATATGGAAAGAGGTTTGTTATGCAGGGACTTGAAGTTGTGAGGGTAATACTTGATACAAGGAACCAGTTAAATAAAATGCAACAAAAATGTTGCTGGTTTGTTGATCTACATATACAATATATATGCAACGTCGATATAAGGAAACTGAGGGCACTTAGCAAAATATTAGTTTTACCTAGTCGTTTGTTACAATGAGGTTTATTATTAAGGTATAAAAGCTAGGTTGGACGATTCGTTTTAACACGATACAAAATATCCAACTCAGTTGGGCAGCGTTCGGGACATTACGGCAGACCTTTACGTCCAATAGCCCTCAATGTCTGATGACAAAGCTCTTAGGACAGTGCGTGTCGCCAGTGATGACCCACGGCTCCGAAACGTGGTCGTTGACTGTGAGCCGCTTAGAGTCACTCAGCGTGCCATGGAGAGGGCTATGCTCGGAGTTTCTCTACGTGGTCAAAGTCACTAACATAGCCCTACGAAGTGCGAACCTGAAGTGGCAATGGGCGGGGCACATAGGCCGACGGACCGATGGACGTTGGGGACCGAAGGTCCTGGAGTGGCGACCCAGCATCGGGCGGCGCAGTGTAGGGAGACCCTCCACGAGGTGGTGGACCGACGACATAAATAGGATCGCCGGTAGCCGTTGGAGCCAGGCGGCTTAAGATCGGGCCTTAGGGCATCATTTCGTGAGACGTTCATCGGTTGAAGCGACGACGCTAAATAGAGGGCAATAACATTTTCTATCTACATTCTGCAATGATTAATATTCGTTTTTTAAAGTAAAGCGGTTTTTTGATAAATATGATTTTGATATATAATGGATTATGAAACAAATCGTTAAATCTACAAATACCTTATAATAGACCCTCGTAACACTGAATAAAAATTCTCCACCTTGGAACTCTGAAATTACTCAACTTATTTGGAGTGTTCATTTCATTTTGCTGATTTTGTTTTGACTTGATATAGGATAGGTTTCTTTTTATCACCGGGTTTGTTAATATAAATATAAAATATAGCAAACAACCACTCACTACGAGATCTCACAAAATTAATGTGAAATACGGCATAAATTATTCCTTTCGGGATGTGGATCAATAACGGCTTTCTCCATATTCACACAGGATCGGGACTTACGAGGTAACGCCAATGGGTATAGCTAGTAATTTAATGTTACTTGCTGAACTGATTTTAATGTAATCTATATTGTAGCGTGTTTAGAAATATGATACATTTAGACAATGTAGTTCTATCAATCAGGTTTTTATCGTTGATAAAATATTATCAATGACCATTCTAGTTAGAAAGTACTTATTGTAAATAGATAATTTCGTTTTGAGTCACTTTAATGTCCTCATGGATAATTGTGTGATAACGTCTATTAGTAAAGTAACAAACCAAATGACTTAACCTTTACTGAATTTAAATGTTTTTATTTATTTTAAAACTACTTGTAGTAGAGAAATCGAAACGGACAAGTTTGTCTTTATGTACAAATGTTTTCTGCAACTAATTAGGTTCCATTTTAGGTTAACTTAACATTCAATTCAATTTTATTTATTACCTAAATACATTAATATAGTATAAAGGTGAAGTGGGACAAGTAGTAGCCCATTAGCGTCCCATTCTTGCAGTGGGACAGTACAGGCCTCTTCATTTATAGGAGAGAGGCTTTTTGAGCTATGCTCCACACCCCAGAACTACTCCCGGTTTATGCAGGTTTCCTCACAGTGTTTTCCTTCACCGCAAATCGAGAGATTGAAAATAATAATTATGCAACGTAGTCACGATTGCTCTAGACAAGAGTCAACGATAGTGACCAGTTGAAGATCGTCAACTGGTCACTTTTCTTTACCTTAACTGATAACTTTGTCACTGTAAACTTGACTTTGAAAAGATTTGATTGGTTAGGTGGCGGGGTTAGAATGATGACTCTCTGTATTCTTAACGCGAACAAACTGTAGGCCATCTTGGCTTATTATTATAGTAATGTCAAAATAGTAGATCACTATAGAGTTTCACCTGAAGGTATCAATGTAAAACAAGTAGATCGCACTTTAAAAGTTTGATAAGGTAAAGTTATCACAGAGTTATCTCTGACAAAAAAGGGAAAAATATATAAACTGAACATGTCGAAGATAACTTTTTTCGGCATTTTCATGTCAAGGATAAGTTACTTAATGTAACAAAATTTATGTTGAACATGTGAAACGGCAATATTTTTAAATAAGTTGTGTTCTTTTTTATTTATTATTATAAAAGGACACAAACAGTATACATATTTCATGTGCACTTGTGTACTATGCCTGCCAGCCCGCAGTGGAGCAACATGGTGAGCCTATGCTCTAAACACTGTCTCTCCTATGAGTACGGAGACCTGTGCACAGCTGTGGGATGTTAATGGGCTTACACGCTAACTGGTTGCACATTGTTCAAATTAAGATACTGATAACAATGTTATATTACGCTTTATTTGACTAATTATTATACAGTATCATGTAATAACAACAATTGAGCAGACAAAATCCTTTACAAATTTTGCAAGAACAGATTTTGAAGAAAACTACCTAAGAAGTATATATTTCATTGGGCAACTGATATTATATCAATAGAAAAATAAACAGCGCGCTTGACTGACTCACTGTTGATTCATAGATTTTTAACATTCTCGCTGACTTACGTAAAAATTGAATTATTTATAGAAATGTAGTAAATCAATTGTACACCAAGTTATAATTAAACTGTTAAGTTCAGGTTTTATTATTTGCATGAAACTTTCACACAAAACATCGCACTGTCAAATTATTTGAAGGAAATAAATTATTACGTTGAACAATGTGCTGAGAAACATTTCCAATTACTGTAAGGAATGAATATAGGCGATATTCCTAGATTAGAATATGTACAATAAGCTTGGCCTTATTTAAATGAATCCTGCCTCATTGGTCTAGTGGTTAGCATGTTCGACTACAGACATGAGGTCCTGGGTTCGAGTCCCGGGTCGGGCGTGTGATGTGAAGTTGGCGGTGTGATCCACCCCCGTGCCTCGGAGAGCACGTTAAGCCGTCGGTCCTGCGCCTGATCTCTCTGTCTGTCGGATTCCCGTCACATCGGACTATGAGAGTGAAGGAATAGAGAGTGCACCTGTGTAATCCGCAGTGGAGCAGCGTGGTGGGTCTATGCTCTAAAAACCCTCGCTCCTCGGAGTGAGGGGGCCTGTACCCAGCAGTGGGACGTTAATGGGCTGCTACTTACTTACTTTACTTTTATTCAAATGAACTTATTTAATTCTAATATAATTGTTCGCAGATCTCCAAACATGTCCTGCTCAGTAAGTGATGCCCCCTCCCTCAAGGACCTCCCCAAGGTCGCCACAGACCTGAAAAGCCAACTGGAGGCTTTCAACCCCAGCTGCCTTCGTGATGTAGATGTGAACGAGAAGATCGTTCTGCCCTCTGCGGAAGGTAACATTTATTACTTATATAAAAACATATTTCAAAAACAATTTGTATCAAAGGTTTTTCAAATTAAATTCGTAAATTATTTATTTCACAGTTCTTTTTAAAACCATTGTTTCCTTTATTAGCTAAGCAACGCAACCTAGTCTACGTCACATAAGAGGAGAGCAAACATAAACGAATACCATAAAAAAAGGTTGTTATAAATTGAACTTAGGCACTAAGTACATTTAGAGTCCTGTTAAGGGGATTGTGTCCTCTAACTATGTGATGCTTAGGGAATGTTATTGTAATCGAGCATTAGATATCTTTGTAAGATAAATAATATATTCATACATGATTGTTGCGTAAATTAAACCATTTATGCCTTTCTTGATAAATGGGCTATTCAACACTAAAATAGCTTTTCAATTTGAACCAGTATTTATTGTGATTAGCGTGTTTAAACAAACAGTTCAGATTTATATAACAGTTAGTATATATGTAATCCATATACAATTCCACTCACTTGCTGTATGACGCTATACAATGTCATCACCTTTATTTGTCATATAAGCTGTCGAATCTTCTAGCCTGATAAAATTTAAAACTAATACAATGAATCACCATCATAGGGACAACATTGATAAGATAAGTTTTATCATTTTAGTTTCGCGGGGTATCAAATTTGATTTGAGAATTTAGAACCTTCATTTTATAGAAAAAAAAGCTATAAAGGTAAGTAGCAGCCCATTTAACGTCCCACTAATGAGGACAGGCCTCCTTAGCCTTATGAGAGAGGGTGTTTAGAGCATAGACTCACCACGCTGCTCCACTGAGGATTGGCAGACATAGTAATCCGACACAGCCGGAGAGAGATCGGGTGCAGGACCGACGCCTTAACGTGCTCTTCGAGGCACGGGGGTGGATGACACCTCCAACTTCCCAATTTCGGGCAAATATTAAGAAAATCTAAATGAGAAACTCAATAGCCATTTTTTAATTAGCCCGACCCGGGACTCGAACTCGGGACCTCATCTCTGTAGTCGAACATGCTAACCCCTAGACCAATGAGGCAGTCAAAAAAGCTATACTAGCGTTTAATTTTAAGGGCACATAAATATATAACATTAATGCGTGTAATCATTATTCTACTTTTATGTATTTGTAAAATTTCGCAAGGTTTCTTTGAAAGACATTTACCTAGTACTACATTCAGCAAAACATAGCCATGGTGACTATAGAATGGTTAATTTGATCTTTTTTAAATATTCTCATCAAATGAATAGATAAACAATAGTTAAAAATTATTTTAACAGACGTTGCACAAGAAAAGCAACACACGGCTCTCCTACACGACGTTGAACAATTTCAGGCTTCATCTCTAAGAAAAACCGACACCGTCGAAAAAATAGTCCTTCCTAATGCACTAGGTACTTTGCCTGGATGGAAAAATGCGTTGTGAAACTAAAGAATCAGGCTTTTGTACCGTTTTGTCTTTAACAATGATTTTGGAGTTTACGATTATTAAGAAATAACCTGTTTTATTAACATAGGCTTCTTACCCTGTACTAAAATTTTGAAGAGCATGCTTTGCAGTTGTTTTTTTAACATATATTTTTTAACTAGGTATATTGAAATTTCATTATCTGTTGTTTTACGTGACTGACAGCAAAATTTAATATATTGTCTATGATCCTCAGATGTTGCCACTGAAAAAACGCAAAAGTCACTTTTTGATGGCATTGAAAAATTCGATGCTACCAGTCTCAAGCACACAGAAACACAGGAGAAAAATCCTCTTCCCGACAAAGATGGTAAGATGTGCACATTTTAAGAAAAACCTAATGCACTTTCATAAATAATAGCATGATTGCCGAACAATATTTTGCATTTTTTTGTTTCAAAATCACAGTAAGATAAGAGATTCATTGATACATTATTGTTTGATATAATTTATATATCTACATGTAAGAAAAATGCCTTTCCTTTATATGCTTTAATCTATGATTATTCCTACGAGAATCGAAAGTATGACCTGAACAAAAACATTTTGATTAAATAACTCTAAACTATTGTTTTTACATTGTTTTATAAGCGAAATTTTATAACTATTATATAATTTACTTACTGAAAATATATAGAAAATTTTAACTTTCAGAGATATTTTAAATTCAAATAGTCTAAACCCGTTTTCTAAAAGATGCATATTATAATAATATACCAATAGTTCAGTAAAGGAAATGGCAAAAGAAGAGTTAATATCTTTCGTGTAACGTGGTTAATATTTTAATTCTTTATAGGGTAGGTCCTATATTATTTTTCTGAGAAATACAGAGGTAGTAACAATAACGACCAAGTTAAAGTATTTTTGTATTTTATGATTTTAACAGGAAGACGTTCTTATCAATTTTGTTACTCAAGACACGCTTTTCCTTATATATTACGTATTACCTTATTTATTTGTTACTATTATATAAGCTTGTATATTTGTTTGTGCTTCAACAAATAGTTTGTACGTGTTTATACTTAATGCTTTATTACTTATTTTGGCCGTGCACGATTTTTGCTTTACACCAGTTGTGGCAGCGGAGAAGGCGCATCAAAACCTTCTTGACGGCGTGGAACACTTCGATAAGAGTCAAATGAAGCATACTACTACAGAAGAAAAAAATACCTTGCCGCCCATTGAAGGTTTACTTTTACTGCTTCTTAATTTGCACTAGCATGTATATGTTATTTTATATTGCCTACAAATATGTTTTATATGAGCAGTGTAACGTAAACGATACTCGATATTTTGACATTGAATAAGTATTGTATAAATTGTATTAGGATAAAAGTTTTGTCCGACAGATTTTGCTAGTTTCACAGCAATCTATTTGTATATTTTTATGGAAACTCACTCATCAGGTCTAGAAAACTTTTCACTGGACTGACTACAAATTTATCAAACTGGCACCGATGTAGACCCTCAACATTAACGGATTTCCTCACATTCCCACGGAATGAGGATCTACGGGGGAAATACTTATTGAAAAGCAAATAAGCAACGATATCTAGTCGTACAAAGCCTTGATGCCTTATTTGTTTTAAATGATAATTTCACTGTCTTAAACAATGACTATAAATTTAACATTTAAAGCTCAATTCATGTATAAAAATCTCGTATTCTTTTCAGTATATAAAAGTATTATTATTAAACATATTTGAACATAATACAATATGCGAAATTAAAACTTTTATTTGTTGCTTTGATATACATTTTATTTTTATTTCAACAGCGATTGAAGCTGAAAAGGAAAAGAATAAGTTCTTGAACGGCATCGAAAACTTCGACCCTACCAAGTTGAAGCACACCGAAACCTGCGAAAAGAATCCTCTCCCCACCAAGGACATCATTGAGCAAGAGAAGACAGCCTGAACTACCTTCCATTATTTATCGCAACTATATATCGCTAGTATCGCTGTATTTTAGACTTGATGTAAGTTTTATAATATGAGGCCAGTTACGAGTTTCGTTTATGGCAACACTCAATTGTCTATGCCTAATAAAAAAGTTCCCAATAAATCGTAAACAGACTCCGTCAACTGGCCGTAAACATTAGAATGTAGGAACGAAATTTTCTATGTCACTTTTAATATATATCTGATAAGTGTATTTTACGAGCATTTTTATTTATTTTATAAAGAGAGTATTTTTTAAGATTGAGTACTGAATTTGTTTTTAAGTTGGGAACACACTGCGCTCCGAATTCAAAAGTTTTTATACAGATATCGCTTTGTGCTTGTGTTCTCTTATAATTTAGCTAGAAAACTTAAGAATTTATTTTTTTAATCGAGAGCGTGCATCGCACGGTGCCTCTGGTTCATTGTTTTTTTTCTACGAGGAGTGTAGTTACCAGGACTTATTTAAAATTTGGCGAGTCATTAGGTATTTAATCCCTATATAACGAAAAGAGATCGAAAATCGTAGATAATAATACACAAATGCTCAAGTGCGTATATTAATTAAAGCTAAGATTGTCTAATTTTATTAAGCTTATTGATTTTCTTGTGATGAAGATGAACAATAACTTTTTATACTGTCGTATTACATATTTAATAAAACATTCATTTTTTCAATTTTATAAGCCAATACCAATAAACAATCGAAATTTTGTATGTTTTACAGACGGTGCTTTTCTAAAATATAGAATGAAAAATACTTTGTTTTTTTATTTATATACACTCCCTACTATTACGGCTTACAGGATCATATTATCTTGGTTGGGCTATTTAAAATCTACATATATAAAAATCAATTGCTGTTCTTTATTCTTGCTAAAACAGCGGCTGATTTGTCTAATTCTGGTTTTGAATTGTTTGTGGAAGTTCAGGGAAGGTTGAAAATATGAGTAAAAAATACTTGGAATACAGTAAAAGCAATTTCTATTTCCCTTAGAAACTATTACTACCTGTCAAACATTTGATGTTTGTTCAGTCGTTTAAAAATTAATGAAATTTTAAATAATACTGTTTATTTTCATGTGTTTTTGACATAAGACATTGACAGCCAACACTTTTTGATCGCAACTATAATACTTTACGGACTTTGGCTGGATTCTGGGGGTAAAGGTCGCGTTCTTTTGATTCCGACTTATTTTTTACTAAAGTTGAATATTCTGCAGTTATCATTCAGTTTTACTGATTTTAGAATCAATAAATAGTTTAGCTGAATAATAATTGATGAATGTTACGAAGTTTAGGGGGCCGACTAGTTAGTTATAGTTTCTAGATTGAACGCGAAATTCATTTAACGAATCTTTAATTTTTTTTAAACCTGTTAAATCAAATAATAGACCTTGTATCGGATAACTGATGTGTACGCAAAAAATACTGACAGTAACGGGTCGAAAAGCTATTTTTGAGCCTACCTTTTAGTAACTTCATTTAGGTGCTCATTTGTCGTTAGTGGCTTCTTAACGTTAGTGAAACGAAATTAAACCCCNGCAGTGGACGTCCATCGGTTGAAGCGACGACGACGACGACGACGAAATATTTAAAGGGGCTCGTAAAGTTAAGGGGTCGTTAGTGAAATCGGGCATCAGTATAATTTATTTTGAATTAAAAGGCCGTTGGGGGGGTTATCGCGAAGAGTGCACCGACAATCTGCTTCTTTGCATTTCGCAAGCGACTAAGCTCTTTACACCTCAATTTAAACAGCTTATTCGCTTACGAATAAGTCGTTAAGCACTACCAACGATTAAATGTCTCCTAGTCGTACCTCATACTCATAGAAGTTATTATTCTTATATGTTCGAGATGTATGATTCGAGATTACTTTACTAGTGTTACGTGTGAAAAGACGGGTAAATAATGTTAAAACAGTATAATTTATGGAACAATAACTACAGAGTGCACGCACATCTTAATGCGAGTGTATTTTTTTTTAATCTTTATTTATTGTAAAGGAGTTTTGTCACTTAGGGACCATGTCACTCCCGTAAATCAATATACAAATACTTATAACTAACACAATCGTACTCAACTGATATAATTCATATAGCTGTGTACACAGCACCCTAGCCTTCTCTGACGAAGGAGAGGCCAAGATGCTGTTACACAAGCCTACATCAAAATTAACAGTAAGGTATTTACCTCGTTTTTCCGCATTACGCTCTCATTCCATCAACACATGTTGTACATCATCAATAACTCCACAACTTGAACAATATGGGGGGTTCGATATTCTTATTAGGTGTGTAAATTTGTTTGATGGAATGTGACTGGATCTACACCTTAAAATTGCTACAATATACTTCCTATTTACATTTTTCTCTTCGAACCAGGGGTAACGAAGAGGCTGTCCTTGTATTGTTTTGAACCAAATATCTTTTATCACTGAACGTTCATCGAAATATTCACGCCACCTTTGTAGACGCAGGCCCCTAAGGTGGCCTAATAATTCGGTAGGTAAAGGAAGACACTCATAAGAAGCATCCTCAGTAATAGCTACAAAGATGCCTCGAGAAGTCGAGGGAATCTGGGCTAAGTGTTGGATGCTGCTTTTTGAATCCGTAAATGCTACAAAGTTTGTGGTCTCAATGTTACTTAAGTAGTTAAGAGCTTCAGCAATGGCTATAAGTTCACAATGCATTATGGAAATATTATAAGTTATTCTGAATTTAAGAGATGTTTTTAATTGAGGATCATAAATTGAAGCACCCAAATTTGTCTTCATTTTAGAGGCATCTGTAAACAATTTATAGTGACAATTGTACTTACTAAGAATTACACTTAGACTTTTCAGTTTAAGGTCTATTACATTAGATAACCTTTTTGCGGTATATATTTCATCTATATGAGCAAACAATATTTCTGTTAAATCAATGTTGCTGGCCCAAGTGATCAAAGAGAATGCTCCTGGCACTGAATAGAACTGATCTCATAGTTAATGCGGGTGTGAATCATCTATAGCGGTACGTCATCGGTCATACGTAAGATCGACGCATGCCTTGGTGAAGCAACGTTACGTCGCCTCTTCACTAGGTTGAGAAATTTGCCATAACAAGTTTTTATTCAAGGCAACATTTGGCCCAAATTGTTAGTATACAAATAACTTATAACTATGTTAGTGACACATAGAATATAATAATACAGAAAAGAAATGAAATTCAACTAAATTAAATACAATTAAATTAGATCAAATCAAATGAAATTAAAATCAAAATCACGTCTATCAATTAAAATTACAAATGTGAAAATACTATAAATATAAAGACTTATATACCAATTGAGGAGCAAACATGCCAGACGCGCTGCAATATCTGGGCAAACCAATCAAGATGCGGAAGGCGTCGTTATATTGCACGCATATTGCTGTGTAGGATTTGCTGAGAAAATTTTCCAACGTTGACAGGTATAAACGCACTGGCAATACGCGGTGAATAATGTCTTCTCAAAGGCCCAGACTGGCGGTGCATGCAGGAGTGTTAGTGCCAACACTTATGTATGATAGTGAAAGTTGGGTATGGCAGAAGAATCACAAAACTCAAATAAATGCGGTAGAGATGAGAGCGTTGAGAAGCATTAGTGGACTAAAACTGAGTGACAGAGTAAGAAATAGTGTGATAGGAGAACGTTGTGGTTTAAAAGAAAATGTAGTGACTAAAATTGAGAAAGGTATGCTGAGATGGTTTGGGCATGTAGAGAGAATGAATGAAAGGAGACTGACAAAAAGGATTTATGAGTCAAGAGTGAATGCAAAAGTTGGAAGGGGAAGACCAAGGCGAACGTTCGTGGATTGTATGCCTACCCCTCGGGAATGAGGCGTGATGCTATGTATGTATGTATGTATGTATGTATGTATTATTATAAAAATATTGGTGAGTTTTAATTAACTTATAAATTAGTTTTTGTCTTTGTATGTGCGAAATATTACACAACATTTTTGATTATCGGTTAGACAATATTCGAACACGAAAAATAAATATGACTTATCTTCCTGCTAAAGCACATTTGCCTAATGAGAGTTATTTTCTACAGTAGTTAACCCACAGATTAAATAGTTTTTGTTTGTTAATTGGACTTCTTCAGGACAAGCAGCGATCAATAATCACGCTTTATAACAGATTATCGAGTAATGCAATCAACCGGTACGTGTCAGTCTCCATGAACGCAGTGATGCAGTTTTTGACGGGTTATTTAAATGAAATACGATCAACGGATAACTCATCTAACTACTATAATAACTTTTGGTCTTCGTCTATACCTATACATTAGGATATAACTTGAAAAAGAGTTTATAAGAGTAGACTCCTTTTTGTACAAAACAATTATAATTTCCCGCTTTAAATGTGGCCAAGCGTACTGAAGGTGTGCAATAAATTTAATGTACGTCCGCCTCATATTCCTCGCATATACTTGAAAAATGAGTAACGCCACATGAAATGTTACTATTTCTATACTATTCAATGTTTAGCCGGTCCAACCTTTTGAGGTTATTTTGAATTAATAAATATACGACTTTTCGTGTACCTTATTTAACGCTATTTTATTTTACGTTATACTTTGTTTCTTACTCTTAATCTTGTCTGTATAGGGTTAAACCTTTGCCTTGTATATTAAAGTGGTTTAATAAAAAAAAACTATTACGAATCTGTGATATTTTTTTGCAAATTGGCGTTTCGAACGTACTATTGCTATAATTTTGATTTTCCTTCCCGCCGGCTCTTGACGGTTGCTTTTGGCACGTGCAATTTTTTCTTAGTATTTCTAAAATAACATCGTTCAACATTTAAAAGCTTTACACTGATGCTGACTGTTGGAAAAAATTATTTCGGTGAGTGATTTGATATTATTTCATTATAATGTATGTGCTATTTTCTGTGCACGTGTTAAGTATCGTAGACAGCAAAACAACCATTTGCATTCGACAGACAGTATAGCTATGATATGGATTTGTGGATTAATGTCGTATAACAAAATATTACTTTATCTTCATTGTTAATATATGTGTAATTGTATCCATGTTGTGTTGCTTCCAGAGTAGCGTCATTTGTTTTTGTTTACCTACAGATTGTTAGCCGTGTTAGAAAATGTCGCCTTCACCGATCCGTTGCCGTGGGACATGGAAAATACACAAGCGTTCATCAGAGCCAGATCGCTGGCTCGATGAAATGGGTTTTTTTCGAAAACACACAGCTAAAGATGCGAGCTGCTTGTTTAGGGCTGTATCTGAAAATATTTATAATACGCAACGTTATTTTCATAAAGTTCGTTTAAATTGCCTACAATTTATGGCATCCAACCGCCACCTTTTCGAGGGGGTAGGAGTTTGATATTTAATTTTTATAATTTTTCGTCGCTTGAGCTATTCTTAACTCGATATTTCTTTTTGTAGTCGTTAAATTGTCCATTCGAAAGTTATCTTAAAGAGATGTCTAATCCATCAGAATGGGGAGGACTTATTGAAATATCGGCTATGAGCCACCTATATAGGTAAGATTAATCATACCTTTAACTAAAATTTAATACCTGATTTATCCAATAAGAATATATATTATATATTAAAACCCATTGAGTACAGCATGATGTAGATTGTTTTATACAATTCTACGTTTACCATACTGGAATTATAGTATGGTGTAATAGAATATCCAAATTTAACACAAGTACATTAAATCCAGGGTTTAATTTTTAATCATTACCAGACTGTTGATTTAACCATGCCAATGGTTACATTAAGATGGCCAAATGAATACACCCCAAATTTTCTATTTATATTGCTGCAATTTTTTTAATTTTGAAGATTTTTGATCTATTGTATTGATAGTTGCAGACACATATAAGAAAGTCAAATATTACAACAGATATGCTGCATTCACTTTTCCCATTTGGGACTTAATGACCTGCTTTGTTACTGTATTCTGCAACTATTTTTGAGCATAATTAAAATAATTCCAGGCATGATTTTGTCATTTTTGAAGCTAATAAAGGCCAACAAAGTAAAATTTCTAATGGATATGGGGATATTATTTACTTATTCTGCTCTCCTGATACTAAGCATTTTGATGCTGTTTATACTAAAGAATTTATACATGCATCATCATTCTGTCAGTGTAAGTTAATTAGTAGTATCTTGACAATTGCGAATGAATTAACAACTTTATTTTACAGTAGGGTACAGTCAACATTGTATAATTGTTAAAATATTTGTATGCCTATCTACTTCAATCAAATGAAAAACTGAAGAACTATATTTAATATATTCAGTTATTGTATGAGACTGTGATTGTATGGACAGATAAACTAAAATTTGTGTAATCTTAGTGATCTTCTGGAAACTGTCTGGCAAATGTTTTGTGAAAATGCAAAATAGCTTAAACATTGATTCATAAATAAAGCTTGCTTAGCTCCACATCTTTGCTGATAGAGTGGTAATTAGTTATGGACTAAGCCTTCCATCAGTTGAGGCCCAGACAATTGAATTTACAAGGAATCAACCCTAGAAATCCTTTTCTTGTAGCAGGGTCATAAATATTATGAGTTTCACATGTCATTTAACAATTTTTTTTTCATCTTTAACCCTATTTATTGGTACTCACATTTGAACGGCTCTTATTTTCACAGCCTCATATGTTACAGTGGAATGTTTTAAACCTTGACTGTATTCTACTGGATGCTTACAATCATGAATAGTTAATATTTTGTGTGCATAACTATTAATAATAGCATTGCATTTTTCTAACGTAAAACTAATATGTAATTATGCTTATCATTTTCTTGCATACCAAGTATTGTCTTCAGCTACCAATGGTAAGGTTTATTTCTTTAAATAATTAAACTATAACCAAGTGTAGTGTCTCAAATTGATTGTGTTTATAGCACTAGTGTATGAAGTGCTATATGATGGAGTTTACCAACTCAAGGATCTACCTTATGCAGTTGATAAAATGCTTCATGACAAAGTACCAACCAATCACATAGAATATTTCATGTCGGAAAATGTAGAACGTCGTAAGAAACAAAGGGAGAGAGCTAAGATTTTTATTGAAGCTCCAAATGAAGAAGACAAAGATAGAAATAATAATGCTTTAGCATTAAAGTGCAAGCATCACACAGAAGATTTAGAAAGGGCCAGCTTATTGAAGGAATCCTTGAGTATCTTTGTATTCAATCGTAGCTTGATACAGCTCGAAGATGTCTGTATGAAATGTTTAAATGTTAACAGCGCTAAAGATTTACTTGACAATGGAATAACACCTTTCCCTTATAAAGTTGCAAAGGCTTTGGACCCTGATATTTACCGCAATATTGAATTTGATGTTTGGAGTGAGCTTCGAAGAGGTACATCATGGATTTCTCGTTAAATTATTATACAGTGAAACCTGGATAAGCATAAAGAGACCTATATCTTTTATCGTTTATAGAGGTGTTTCATTTCATCTGTTTCCCAAATAAGCAAGCAGTCCTGCAGATGGTCCCACTATGAGAGCTTGAAATGTTTAATGTATAAACCCATAGATAGTACTTGGAAATAAAGCAAGTATGCTATGACTAGATTGTTTCTGAACAAACATTTGTAATAAAAACAACCTATGTTGATCATAATTAGCATAAGTTTCTTTTTACAACAATAATATATGCCTCCTAGAAGTGCCTCATTGTGTATAGTATTCTACAACCATTTGTTTTTCCCATTATCCATTTTACAAAAAGTATACTACAGACTAGTATATCTTTCTCTTCTTACACAGAGTACTTTACTAATTGTAAATTATGAGACAGATAACTTGTCTAAAGTTGATAAATCATTACTTACTTATTCTGACTATTAGGGTACAAAGACCCAATGATAGAGGTATCACAATGATTTGAAAATTGTTGGGAACAAAAGTATTTCTGTGAAAAAGTGTTTGGGTTTTCATTGTAAATATCAATAATAATAGGTTTCTTACATGTCTAGGCTTATCCAGGTTTTACAGTATTTCCCCGTTGAGTTCCTGCAAATCATATGTATTTACAGAGTTACGTTATGGTGCAAGATACTGTGATGGAACTACTTTGCAAGTGGGTGTGAAATGCCTGTGCAAGCTTCAACCAGACCAACCTATTGCTTATCATTGTCACATTCAGGAGATGACACCTGATGGTGGACCTTGCCTTGTTTTTATTGAGGAATTGGGTGAAAAGCAGATTGTTAATTATGACCAGCTGGAACCGTTGCCGGTTGAACAGATTAAACCCTGGGCACCACCATATAGATATTCTCGTGCCAACTCTCAGATTCTGAATTTGAGTCAAATGTTGCAGCAAATAGGTGTGATGTTTATTTTTCGCTTTTCATTTACTTGAATCAGAAAATTGAGCAATCTTTGTAATTTAGATAAATCTAACAATTTTTCCCCCTTTGTGATTGGCCTCATATATATCGTAATATTAAATATTTCTTATATTATAGTATTGTTAAATTTAAATATTAATAAAATTATATAACATGTACGATATTCATAAATTGTTATGTGCTGCATTTCGATGGCCCTAAGAATAAAGAGTCAACTTATTTTTTTTTAAATATTGACTTTTTTGAATGATTTATCAACTTTCTCATCGTTTCTTTTAAGTCACATTATATAATATGATGGTTCAAAATATGTTATTTCCACACGCATACCCTTGCACGAACACTCTCTCTCACACACACACATGCCCACGCATGTACACGCTCATACACAGATTTGTTGTAAGTGAATTAACACCTTCACACACATACACGCACGTCCACCCGCACATACGCACACGTGCATACACGCTCACGCACAAACAGATTAATTGTAGGTGATGCAATAAGCTATTATTTTTATTCTTATATAAATTTGGTATTCCAGGATCTAAATTTGTGTAAATAAAGAATGTAAAGTGTTTACAGTGATAATTAATTTATCTTGGAACACTGTCGTACATAATATGGTATTTATACTTGACTCTTTGTACGTAGGGCCGTCATTTTATTTATACCTAGTTTATATTTTATATCAGGCAATATTACACGGAAACATGGGTTGAACAAGACTCGAAAAACTAAAGGAGACGATATGAAGGGACATGAAAATGGTTACAATGGAGTTGATAGAAATGAGATAGCAGAAAAATGCCCAGAATTATCCTACTACAGCCAGAGTGCATTCACTTATCCACATTTGGATTATTTGAATTTTCAACCAATGCCTGTTAGTTTGACGTAGCTAGGTCCAGTAGTGATAGAACGGATAATTTATAAGCATACCACATTATCCTAGGTTCTATGTAAAATAAAATTAAGAAACGTTGAAATATTTAAATTAAAAGAATTTATTTTTTATTTCATTTATTTGATATTTATTTCGCCCAATTAAATAAAAAATCAGCCTTATCGCTACAATGAACTATTTAAAACAAACTTCTGTTTTTCGATTTTTTTTTATTTATCCCATTAATGGGAAAGTCTTAGACTTAGTGTAACTATTTTTCCCAAAAAAGACATGTACAAATAGATTTCTTTAATTATTCTTTTAATGTGAAGACAAAGGTCTTAGACCGTTCCGCCACGTTTTGCCAATTGATGTTTTTTTTAAGACAAAGGTTTACGACCAGTCTCACCATCAGTTTGAAATGTGATAACCAATTTAGTTTCATTTAAATAAACTATTTATAATTATAGATAAGCAATAACATTTTACAAATCTATAAAAATTTTTTTATTGGAAGATGGTAAATTTTAATCACAATTTGTTGACATGTTGTTTATTATATAAAAATACGATTTTATTTACTGTACATTGCGGTATTTCACAAAAACAAGCTGTTTATGTAGGAATGCAGTAATTTTTTTTATGACTGACTGGATTGTAAGTGGGATGCTTATGAATGCAAATCCATATCGTTGCTATATCATAGACAGTGATTATAGACTATATAGATAATTTTATTTAGAGATCATTTGTAGTTAGATTTACCGCTTTTGTAATGTTATTGTAGCATAGATAATAGTTTATATAATTGACTAATGTCATAAAGAGTTGTATGACTATTTTTTTATAAACAACCTCTTGTAATTTTTTTTTTGGTAACAAATGAAATAATAAGAAGTAAATGTAGGTTTAAAAACCCTTGGAACTAAAAAAAAAATTCTTGTTATATCGGAATAAAAAGTAATATCCGGCTATCTCCCAGTAAAGTCCTTTTAAAATTTGTTCAGTTTTGGGGATTAACAACACGACGGACAATTTAAAAGATAATGTTTCACTTCCCTATAACACTCCTGCAAAAATTCATGTTTTTTTATTTATATACAATTGTTGTCACCCGCGTACTTCATGATGACGTGGAGGCGTGAATAAATTCGAGACTCTAAACATAAGAATACGAAGAACTCTAAAACAGAATATTCAATTATTTTTTACTTCTAAGACCATATAAATATATTTGGAATAGTTTGTGTTAAAAAGTTACAAACACATACATACAAAAACACAAATGTTTCCTCTTTGTGATAGTTTAGAAAAATACGCAGCGACGAGAGAAACTATCGCCCACAAAAAATATTTCAATTCCATATTCAAATTATATATTATGTATAAATTCTATTTTTAATATTGGCTGCGTAATTAGAAAAAACTTCCCTCGAAATTCTTTACTTTAATACTCGAAATTATTGACCACGCACAATAGGATGCCTTTTTATTTCACGCTGGGATATTATAGGCTTTATGGACGCCTTTATACTACAATAGGATACCATGCAACTAACTGAATCATACGGCCACTGGCGTAACGTTGCTGAACATGTTCCGACACGAAAACTCCCACTTCCCACTGGACCCCAGTTGGGGGGTCCCCCAGGTCCCACCCCCACCCCACCAACCATAATTCGTGATATACATATTCCCTTTGTTTCAAACGTATCCTGTTACAGCCGTATCCAGTCTACCCTAGTATTTTAGCCAACAGAATAATGTCTTAAATAATCCTAATGTTTTTGATTTGAAATTTCGTCTGTTTTTTACACATTTGTCAAAAATAGTTTATGACCTATAAAAATACTTTTGTACTGGTCCATAATTTAATATCTGATATCGTTACGGTGACGTAGCAGCAGTTGTTTCTTTAACATACTCGTTAATAGGAATTTCATTCTCAATTTTATTTTGTTAATGCAAACAACGTCGCCTGCTGAAGCTAGTGAATATTGTAAATTTTTTGGTTTTTTTAATTTGGTAAAAGAAAAGGCGTTGGCAACTATTCCTCTTTGTATCCAATTCTTGTGTCGACGCAGATGTCGTAAATTATAAGAATTTTTTTAACTAGAAATTAACTAATCAATATTTTGTATCTTATTTGAGAGTTAATAGCGACAGCCCCTACGTATAAAGAGTCAAGTGTAAAATACTAATATTATAAAGCAGTGTTCCGAAGATTTTTCTTTAATTACTGTACTACCTTTTGTACTAATGATGTTTTTAAAATCATCATGTTTTAATAGCTGTATGATAACAAAATTGACAAAATGTCTCTAAGTTGACTGTTTATACATAGGTGTCTTCGATATGCATGCACATGATGTTTCTTTACATAGATTCATGTAGATCCATTATGATAATCTAACGTTGTTGAACTATCACTTAGATTGTATTAGAGTTACAGTGTCATATTTCATCACTAAATTGAATCAGAAGATTTTTAGTTAGCCCATCACTAGTACGGCGTATAATAATTAGTATAGTTGTGTATTGTTTTTTTTACTGTGGTCAAATTTTAGTGGTAATTTTGCAGGTTGAAATAGAAGCACTGCCCCTAATGGTGGACTGTCGACCGGCGGGGGCTCCGCCCCACGAGATCTCTCATCCCTCTAACGGGGCCCCTCCTGAGAATCATCAGAATCAGGTAGGTTTTAAAGATATCACGGTTACCGTTGTGCTAATACATAATCGCTTAATTAGCTATGGTCCTAAGTACGATTCCAAATAATGCAAATTTAGCAAGAGGTGCTTTATAATTTTCAGTTCAGGTCTTAAAACAGAATACTTTGGCAGTGGCTAGTGATAGTTTGACGGCCTCGCGAGGTGCAAGTACTCGCTTTGCTAGCAGAGATCCTGGGTTCGATTCCCGGTAGGACGAATTTAGGAAATTCTATTTTTTAATTTGTCCAAGTCTGGACTGCTGGGAGGATTCGGCCGTGGCTAGTTACCACCCTACCAGCAAAGACGTACCGCCAAACAAAGAGATTTGTGTTCCGGTACGAAGCTGTGTAGAAACCATAAGGGGTATAACGCTTACCATCAGGTGAGATTACAGTCAAGAGCAAAACTTTAAGCCATACGGAGCGTTAAGATTTCAACCCTCATACCTTTTCTACATCCCACATAGGAAAAGACTGCCCAAAAGTCCTATTTACGAACTACATGGCTAGATAAATTGTCAATGCAGATATTACCCATTTTGGCAAATTGGGCATTTGGGAAAAATGTATAAAAAATAAAAGTGCGTGCATACAAAGTACACATGTCAGAAGTGAAACTTTATTTGCAAACCAATTTTTTAAGTGTTGTTTATATTTATACAAATCTAAAACTTTTATTTCCGAGACTTAGGGGAAAGGAAAAAGGAAGATATGTTAGGAATTTAATGAATTTAAGTGTCGAAAATTAATACGAATAATTTATTGAAATCTCAAATGACAAATAGTAAATAGAAATGCCACGTGTTTTTGTCGATATTCGAAATTATTAATGAAATTTTGATTTGAATTTAAAATTTAGAAAAGAGAAAAAATTTTTACCCTCATGCGCCTAAAGAAGTTTCACTTTATTAATGTTTCTAAATACATATTATGCATTTATTGATTTATATATGTACTATATACATTTTTGGCTTAGTGGATAGCATGTTCGACTACAGACATGAGGTCTTGGGTTCGAGCCCCGGGTCGCGCCAATTCAAAAATCAATATTGAGTTTGAATTAAGATTTTCTCAATATTTGCCCGAAGTTGGAAACTTGGCGGTGGGATCCACGCCCGTGCCTCGGAGAGCACGTTAAGCCATCGGACTATGAGAGTGAAGGAATAGAGAGTGTACTATGCCTGCCAATCTGCCGTGGAGCGGCGTGGTGTATCTGTACTCAATAAACCCTCTTTCACATGAGTGATGATGGGCTGCTTCTTTACTTTTTTTATATATACATATACATTGAATTACTTATGTTTGGACGAGTCAGAGTCAGTTCACGACGAAGCTTCTGCGCTTGATGCGATTCTTGTTGACTCTGTAACTTCCGTTAGGGCTAACAACATAACACGTTTCGAAAAAAACAGAACTTTTTGTATTTAAACTAATGAAAGTATATTTTCGTTTAAACAGGCAGGGGGCAGCGGGGATATGGGTACGCATGTAGTGGCTAATCCGGCTACTGTGCGAGCATCCACCCCAGCAACCACCAATGTCATCACAACATACTCTGCCAATTACAATGGTGCGTGTAGAGTTAAACACCTATTATTTTGTTGATATGTGGGAATCATACAATATACTTATACAATAATTTAAAATCTACTTAAAGCTTAGACAGAGAGAAAGAGAAAACACTTTTATTGCACACAAGATAAAAAGGGACATACTAATTAAGAGGCTTGTATTTAACTGACTTATTGCTGCAAGCAATCTCTTCCAGGTGACCTTTGTATAATGAGGAGCTGAATAAAATAAATTATAGGCCAGAAAATTGCCAAAAACTTAAATATAATATACTTAAGTATATTCTAGTTTATGAAATGAAATAGTGTATAAAGTATCTACATATATATGTGTGGTATCTATAAATACATATTGGTATTTAATATTAAGTGATATATTGAACATATCTACACATTAGAAATTAAATAAAAAGATATAAACGTGTTATGTATAAGCATGTGCATGCAGGAGTGTTGGTGCCAACACTCTTGTATGGCAGTGAAAGTTGGGCATGGCAGAAGAATCACAAAAGTAAAATAAATGCGGTAGAGATGAGACCGTTGAGAAGTATGAGTGGATTGAAACTGAGTGACAGAGTAAGACATAGTGTCGTAACAGAACGTTGTGGTACAAAAGTAGATGTAGTGACTAAAATTGAGAAAGATATGCTTAGATGGTTTGAGCACGTAAAGAGAATGAATGAAAGGACTCTCAAAAAGAATTTCTGAGTCAAGAGTGAATGCGAAAGTTGGAAGGGGAAGACCAAGGCGAACGTTCCTGGACCAGATCCAGGACATTTTAAATTAGGGCCAGGTCAAGAGTACTCTAAACCGACGAACTTGTATGGAAGGTTTAACGAGAATGAAAGAACCGAAGGAGATATGCAAGGATCGTGGCAAGTGGAAGTATGTTGTCTCTGCCTACCCCTATGGGAATGAGGCGTGATGCTATGTATGTATTCACAGCAGTTTTCAATTTGATAGAAAGCTTTGAAAATGACTAAGGACTCTTAAGTGACATGTTATCTGGTAAAGCATTCCATGAACTTATAATTAGAATGATTTTTTTATGTTACCTTATTGTTGTGTAATTTTAGAATTGATCTATTATATGTACAAAAGATAGACGGATAAAATGTTCTTTATTGTACACCAAAACAATAAAAAATGACGCGGAAAAAACCCTGAATTAATATTACAAATAGGCGACCATATAACGTATTAACGCTTTCTATCACACAATCTTAGCGTTACGGAGTTTATATGCGGTAAAAAGTGTAGGCAATGTCCACACAACAAATATTCCTATGAAAGAATATATACAACAACAACACAATAATAATGTATTAAACTAATAACACCAAGAAAAAAATGATTTCATCCTTAAGAAATCCTAATAATTTATTGCTCAACGGAAAGAAAACAAAATGCATTAAGTTTATTTTGCCTAAAGTTAAACAAGCGAAAATTGTTGTTATACGTAATAACAAGGAACTAAATCTGGTAGATAGTATCGTTTTCTTAGGTATTAAGTTAGATAATAAATTATAGTGGGGACCCCATATAAGTGGTCTATCGAACAGCCTTTAAAATACGTCGTCTAACAGATGTGCCAGACTGGTATATTTCAGCAATTTTCACAGCATTCTGTCATACGGTATTATATTTTGAGGTAATGCTGCTGATATATATGCAATATTTATACTGCAGAGAAAGGCCATTCGTTCGGTTTACAAGATAACATAATGACAGTTCACTGTATATTTATATTAGAAAGCTTGTAGAGCGAATGTACCTCATATAACTTAAAGAAATAAAAAAACTTGTTATGAATTAAGTAAGCTGCATAAATTAACTCATTTAAGGGTAACTGTTTACGTTTCTGTAATAAACTACCAGAAGACGATCTAGAGATGTCGCTTAATAAAGTCTTTGTTAAAACAAAATTGTTTGAAAATTCATACTATAAGTTGCAAGATTACTTTAGACAATAGAAACGCGTGGGAGTAAGCGAGCTAATTTATATTTAAATATAGTAATATGATATTGTAATGCTGATGGCAAAAAAAAAATACACAATTGTTGTTGTGGGTTCTTCTCAAGACAGGGCGCGAAAGAACCCTCCCTACTTTAGATTTGAAGTCCCTATCATCGGTCGTACATTAGAATTAGTATGTAGGATAAAAAAATATATTTGACGATTCAAATGTGCTGTAATAGACCTACTTGAATAAAAGATATTTTAAGTTTGAAATGTGATGATTCTTTACCTCTACAATATAAATGTGATGTAATAATAATAATGTTGTTGATTGTAGGTGTGATGAATACAGCCCCGCCTCCGCCACCGGGTGTGGGCGTGGGCGTAGGCGGCGTGGGGTACGGCTGTGCGCCTTACGCTTGCGGAGTCAAGGGTCTAGTGTGGTGTGGCCCTCATACACCACCGCCACCGCCGCCGCTGGGGGTCAACCCACACGTGTTCAAGAGTGTGCAGCCGAGTGGTTCCGATCTGCCAATGAATGGTATGTTTAAATTTGACATGAAATACATATTGGACAACAAGTCCATAAAAATATTAACTCATTTACGAAAGAAAGTGAGTCCATAATTTTAAGAAATATGTCAAAAACATCCTTTGAAGATTATTTAAGCTATAGAAATGTTTGGACTTGATTCCAGTTGCTAACAAAAGCAATATATGACACATTGTAATGTACCAAACTATCTTTAAAAGAGTAACCGTTGAGTTTCTTGCCGGTTTCTTCCTAGCGGATTCAATTTTCTGATCTGGTGGTAGATTTGTTACCAACAGACAGACAACTGACGATTCAAAAGTGCTTTTTAAGCCTACATGAATAAAGAATATGTGACATCATGCTATGTAGTGTGTTCTGAAGATCATTTGAGTAAAAGGTGAAAATAGGCGTTGTCACGCCTATTTTCGAATACAAATTGGGTGTCTATGGATTCTTAGTGAAATTTGGTACAAAGTAAGCAGGCGTTTGTTCGACTACAGGCATGAGGTCCTGGGTTCGAGTCCCGGGTTGGGCCAATTCAATATGGATATTGAGTTTTCTATTAAGATTTTCTTAATATTTGCCCGAAGTTGGGAAGTTGGCGGTGTGATCCACCCCCGTGCTTCGTAGAGCACGTTAAGCCGTTATCTCTCTCCGGTCGTGTCGGATTACCGTCACATCGGACTATGAGAGTGAAGGAATAGAGAGTGCACTTGTGTACTATGCCTACCAATCCGCAGTGGAGCAGCGTGGTGGGTCTATGCTCTAAAAACCCTCTCTCATATGAGTGAGGAGGCCTGTCCCCAGCAGTGGGACGTTAATGGGCTGCTACTTACCTTTACCTTAGGCAGGCGTTGACAGATTAAAAAATGGCGTATCATATCAATATGTCACGTGATCACATGAACATATTGGAATATTTTATTCATTTGACGTAGCTTTATCCTACATAGAATATCATCTTGACTAGGAGGACCGATTCGTTCGTTTTTTCTTGTAGATATCGCGACGCTGCGGTATTATTTCAACCTGGGCGTTGAGTGCACGTGGGCAGCGTACGGACCGCCTCCGGTACCACATGCGCATCCGCCCCCGCATGTACCTCCGCGACATTACTCTCCGCGTGACCTCGCACAGGTACACCTCACACGTTAAAGGTAAACTCGAAATAGATGAAATCGACTCATCAGTATAACAACTGAGTCTTGCCATTATGCAGTGTATACATACATACATAGCATCACGCCTCATTCCCATAGGGGTAGGCAGAGACAACATCCTTCCATTTGCAACAATCTTTTCATTCATTCCTTCTCTTGCATTCAAAGTAGCAAGCGGCTCTGTTTCGCCCGCTTTTCGCCCCCATTAGGAACATGACGTGACGTGATAGATTGCGAATCTCATCGCCGCTATTTTTGGATTTTAATAATACCACCATTGCGTTCCCACGAATAGCAAGGGAACGTAGGTCCATTCTGGCAGAGCCCCGCATGCCAGAATAAGGGTAGCCTATTCTGGGTTCGCCCGGTCCCAGGGCTACCGCTCGGGACTAGGCAAAATGCCCCTAGCCATGAGTCCCTCGTCACGGTTCACCTTGGACTAGCAGGAATGGGTAGGAAAATGGAATAAAAGGGGGAAACGAGTTAAACGACAGGAACTCTCTAAAGTAATATTATGAAGAGAAAACCTTTGTGTTTTTGTATGTTTGTAATGTTTTTTCACAAATGCTACTTTGGCGAGAAAGCCGAGTGACGTGGGCTATATTACATCCTCAAAAAAATCCTTATGAATATGCATTAATGTCATGATACCGAAGGTGTGAAATGATTTGTCACAAAAAAATCTCATCGCGTACTCTGCGAAAATTATTGATGATAATAATGTGAATAAAATAATGGTCTACACTATATCTACAAAAAATCCGCGATACCATATGTCCACTGTAATTACTTTTTTAGATTTTAAAAGTTAATAAATGTGCCGACAATAATCAAACCATATTATTTATACCGCTGCATTAATCCTTATCCCATTAAATGATATGTTAATCAATTTAAAGATAATAATTTTATAAAAAAAATGTAGTAATATACTGATAGCCATACTCATTTTGCTTGCAGAGTCGTCATAAACACATATAGACAGAAAAGACGTTATGTATTCTCAAATGCACAGTTCTTCTAGAATATTCATTACAAATTATTGTATATCTGTCCTGAGGTAATTAAGAACTAAGTAAAATAAAACTTATGTTAACAAAAATAAATCTATAGTCTAATTTAGTAGACTACGTTAAATTTAGCTTCGATCATCGCTTATATTTCTTCTCCCGTCTATAACAGTAATTACAAAAAAAATTTCGTGAATACACAGATTTTTTCATACTCGCCAAGTTTAAGCAACTAAAAATATAAAAGATGGATAATACAAACGTAGCCTTGCTTTGCAATTCTTCGTTCTAAACCAGCGCTAAGCAATTCAACGACAAACGAAACAAATTTCTTAGTATCTCAGGCATGTATGACACGAACAATTGAGGAAAATAAAAGGTAAATAAAGTTTCGTTTATTACTTATAAACATTGTGTTACTAGCTGATCCATTTTCGTATTACCACATAATGAATAAATAAAAAATATAAAAATAACAATTGCAAGTATATTTAAATTTTTATAAAAATGTAATGAAATCATAATCAGAACATAACGAATTCCTAATTAAATAAAGACTACCTTTACGGCCAGATTACCTCGAAAGTCCATAAAATATTACATTTGTTATTGTAAATATATTCTTGTCGTCAATGTCAAATGTCAAAAACAAGTAAAAAAAAAACTATTCTTTTTTTCTTTATTTCTAAACGACCGGAGGAATACCAAATGATTGACAGGACTGGATTTCCCTGGACTTCCATAAATAATTCAAGACTAAAATCAGCCAAATCAGAATAGTGATTGATTATTAGTGGTTGTGGTTCTCCAAGGATAGGGCATCATTGTACTGCCTTCTCTCAAAGTATGACTCAGGATGTACAGGTTTTAAACATCTGATCCTACCCTAATGGCACCACAATTAGTTCAGCGTTGAGTGATAACGGATGTTTAATTTATATAACAGGACATGCAGCAGATGTCGGTACAAGACCGTGGTGCAGGGATGGATGGTCCTCCAAAACACAAGCCGCAGGACAAGCCGCCGCTAGCACCTCCTAAAGGGCAGGGCCAACGCCCACTACTCGGGCCCAGGTAATGCTTGTAACTCTACTAATGTTATAAATGTGAAAGTTTATATATTCATAACTCATTAGCGTAGAAACGTATGCACCTAATTTGGCTGAAATTCAACATACAGAATTTTTCTGTCATTCTGTCTGGATTAATATATTGGGTAATTTTAACCCGGTAAAAAATTTGTTAAACTTTTCGGCCCTTTGCAACAAAAATACACGTTGATCCGAACGCGGGTACCTAAAAACCTCAGTTGATTTGTACGGAAATCTGCCACAGTCATCGAAACATCACATGCGTGCTGCTGCGAAAGTAAGCGACATACGCGACCGTACCAATCAGTAAATACGTAAACAGTCTCATACATTTGTCTCGCTCTTACTTTGAGGCGATACGTCTTTGTTCGAGTGAGAATAATAACAAGTCACTAGCAGCCTACAACAAAACGTGGAAATAATAGAATTAAAAAAGTTGTGTATCAACTATTTGGGTTTTGTTATTTTTATCAAAAAGAATATTTTTAAACGATTTTCGCCTTCGATATTAAAAAAAAAAGATTTCTTTAGGATGCTTGTATGATTACAAAAAATATGAAGTAGCTCTTATAATAGTCAAGTTAACACGGAGTCCTATAGTAGCAGCTACATTTAACAGAGATACATTTAAAAACGGTTTATTTGTTTTGGAGATTAGCACAAACAGACAGTTCTGATTATTAGCTATAAGTATTGCGTAAACATGTGTTGAGTTAATTGTTATCTTGACAGTATAATTTTATTTTCATCCATGGCTCCAAACTTGTAAAAGGTCAAAACGCATTTTTTAATTTTAATGAAAATCACTTCACATATGTAATCGTTTTAAAAAATAATCATATAGCTATTAAAACATGACACTTAAAAAGGCATACAATTAGTACAAAATGTAGTATAATAGTAAATAATGTATATCTGAAACACTTTCTTATAAAATTTGTATTTTATATTTGACTTATACTTAGGAACCGTTGTTATGTACAAAAATTATTCAAATCGGCGCTGGGAAACAATCACGTAATAACCCGCAAATGCAAAATTGTTCATCAGAAGGGGACAATTTATAACTTCCATATTTATGGACTAGTGATCATTTTTGGACAATATATTTTGTCGCTAAACAGATTACATTAAAGTTTTGTAAAAAAATTAAAAATTTTGCTAGCAACTATGTTTTTGTATTCTAGCGTCGATATACACTTGATAAGATTCTGTTTGTTTTAAACTTTGAAAATCTGCCTCCAAGCGTTAGAAAATCATTTCATTCGTCAGGTTCAAGCGCGGAAACAACCAAGACGGTAATCAGAACAACAATCATAACCAAAACAAGGGACACAACAACAACACCCCCAACAAAGGGCCGAATAACCGGTGAGTGATCTCATGTTCTTGCTAATTCTTTTATTGATAAACTACACAAACACCCACGCATACGTGCACTACATGCACCCTCGTAGACAATCTACATACAGAAATGAAAAATACTAAAATTGAACATTAGAAAATTTATAATAATTTGACTAAAATTTAGTCTTTTCGCGACCAAGGCCAATGGAATCGGGTCGAAATATCGACAAATCAAAAACACGTGTAATCGTGGTATGTACCCGTAAATAATATATTTTGAAATATGACGATAAACCACGAAAGTTTCAGTTTTAAATTATTTAAAAAGCCCTTGTAGTTAAATTTAGGTGCAACTAAATTTATCATTTAAACTTAATATATTACAACGTATGGCCATAACGAAAAGATTCGATAAACGTTTAGGGGTGATTATTAAAAATTTTAAATTTTCTGGTATAGACCTTTTCATTGTATAGTCGACAAACTGGTCGTATGAATTAATGAATTTTATGTATATTATAATAATAGGAGTATTGTTGTATAAATACATAAGGCATAATTAAAGCTAAAAAATGTAAAAAAAATTACAACAATATAGCTAGTTGGAGCAATTGTGACGTTAAACAAGACTAATTAAACAATAGAAAAAGTATAAAAATGACATATGTTATCAACACAAAACCAAACATCCTGAAAACTAAGGCATATTGAGAAATATATTAGTATAAGGAAATCTGACCCTAACCAGAAACAAATCCAATTCATAGAACATTCTATTGGAGGTCTAAATATACACTATTGCTGCTTTCTCGATTTGCCACTGCAAGTATGATTCAACAAACTTAAAGGAGTTGGTAAATCGTTTTAAAAATTTCAATATTTTGAAGTGAAAATTTCTTTATCGTCGTTGTGTTTTGATAGTCGACGAAACGAAAAAACTACAGTAAAAAGAGACACACAGAAATTCACAAGATATAACGTGGGAGAAAATGAGATAGGAAGCATTATGAAGCGTTTCTTATGTTCGTCGTTCTCTTTTTGGTCTATTTTGTAGCCCTTTAGTCGGGTTTAGCAAGGCATAGTGGGAGTTAAAGTTAAATAATTACTAAAACCTATAACTATCTTCTTGGCCGAAGGTTTACACTCGCCTCCTTTTGAAGGTTTCAAACCTACCACGTGTGAATTGCAGACAAGATTTTTTATATGTTATTTCCATTTTCAGCCGTAATTCGCATACGGATATGCGGCCAGGACATCCATTCGTAACCGGGGCCATGGGCGCGCTTAACGTGGCAGGGGTACCCGGCGAGGAATGTGCCATAGAGACCCCGATTGTCACCTTCCCATATATCCCCTACCCGCCGCCGATGTACCCGGTGCCCTATTACGCGATAGACTCTGATCCAGGTTAGTACAAGTTGTTATGGTTTCCACCGAGGTAATGAAATCTTCCATTATGAATTTATTGATTAGGTTTACTGAAGATTTATTAATTGAAAAAATTGGTAAGTATATGAATGTATGCTGGAAAGATCTTAGTATAAGTTATATAACAAAACTATTTTTTCTTCTTATAATAGTTATATTAAATTAAAAATCTATTTTTGAACCGAGTAAGGACAATACGTAGACACTACCCGAACAATTCGCGAGCATGTCTGACGTCACAATGTAGATCACAAGTTTTATACCATTTTGAATATCTTTAAATCTTTTCATTGTTATAACATATTCATAAATACATAGCATAACATATTCATAAATGTGACGTCACAAACAAGACGACAAACCGTTTGTCGCCACGTGATTTTTTTTTACAATTTAATTAATAACAAATTTAATTGTTTATACTTAAAATTTTTCGCGTCAACTATCAAGTCTTCAAAATTAAAAGTGCGTGCGTACAAAATACACATGTCAAACTAATATTAAAGTCTAGTTTATGTTTATACAAATCTAAAACTTTAGATTTCCGAACTTAAAGGGAGGGAAAAAGGAGCATATGTTAGGAATTTAATGAATTTAGTTGTCATTTAAAAATTAAGTGTCTAAGAGTAATTAAAATAATAAATTGATATTGATACCATATGTTTTTTGTCATTATTATAAATTATGAAATATTTTTATTATATATTTTATGAAAAATAGTATAAATAAATTATTAAATGACAAGTGACAAATTAAAATGCCACGTGTTATTTGTACATATTAAAACTACCTAACATGCAACGAATGAGCATAAAACACGCTGCACATTTTCGTAACGCTACCAACGCGTTATATCCACAAAAATGCGCCTAAAGAAGTCATCAACGTGACAATGTAGGTCACAGGTTTTGTAGTATTTAGAATATCTTTTAATGGTTTTGTTAACGTAACATAAATCCATCCTTTGTACCCACGTGATTTTTCAATTATGGAATTTCATTGTTTATATATTTTGATTATGAGTATATTCTTAACAAACATCTGGTAAATAACTATGATTACATTGGTTGGCAGGAATGATGGGCATGATGGGAGGAATGGGCTACGTGAGCTATGATGAGGGGGTTGAATATGCCCCAATGCAACCCTTCTATCCACCGCCATACCCGCCACCGCCCCACCCCGAACACAAGTAATCATCTCGGCTGCCCTAAAAAAAAGTAACTCGATTTTATATCCAAGGGTATTAATAATATACACAATAGTTTTTTAAAACAACCGATATATTTTGCACAAAGTCACGGTACTTGTATTCGAGTTTAACCTTTCCGGCCCTAAGTATAAAAAAATTACGCGTGATCCGAATGGGGGTACCATAAGACCGCATTTCAATTGTATGGAAATCTTATTGTTATCAAAAACAATATTTTTAAACGATTTGCGCTATTGACAATAAAAAAAAACCGACAAAGGCTTCTTTATAATGCTTATATGATTACTAAAAATATGAAGAAAGTAATTTTTCTAATACTCAAGTTATTTAAACTTACACATGGGGGATTTCAAATCTCCTGCTTCGGGCTGGATAGGCTAAGTCTTATTTAGCGTATCGTTTCTCGGTATATAATATTACTGGATTATAGTATATAAACATGTATAAAGTCAAATTACATTTATTAAACTACGAACTATAATATATATATATATAAAAAAATTACATCCGGAAATTGAGTTATATATATATTCCTATAATAGTATACCGAGATACGATTCACGCTGGACGCAATTTTCATTATAAGTTTGTGTAAACACTCATCAAATCTTAATATATTGTGTTTTTAATGTCCTACAGATATTTTTTCTTCAAAATTTCATTCATATTGTTATTTCCAACATATTATTTTTTTTATTGCATTAAATTAAATCTTACGGTTATGAAAATTCTTATGATCGTAAGATTGCTTACCCAATTAATAAGATTTATAACTGTAAACAAAAAACTTCATTAAGTTGAATTTGAGACACTATGGCGCTCTCAACAGTAATAATAAAGGTTTTAACCTTCAGCTTTATTGAATTTATAAGGAGTGAAATTAATTAACACAAAACGAATTTATCGATAACAGATAGGATAAAAAGTTTTTTAACTAAATTTCATAGTCAGGGTCACATTTCAATTAAAATTGTTCATATATGATTATTTTTTTTCGAGATATATACATCTAACATCTTATATTGAACATGTCTAAACATTAACATTTACATTGTTAAAAATGTAAGATCGCAACTTTTTTATTACAACTGATGTAAACACATTTAAGACTGACTTATAACAGGGAATGAGCTTTCCCAGTGTTAAGTGTTTTAGTCGTAAAGTTATCCGCCCACTACATAGAAGCATCATCACCTAACTATAGTAGTTAACTCGTAAGCAATTATTACTAACTAAAGAGTAGGCAAGGCTAAAAATAATACCGAATATAGCACGACTTGATACAATATGTCCTCGTATTAATACATTTGCATTCCTTATTTGTAAGTATATTTGTTGTATTAAAATATACGACTTTCAAGACGTAATAGTTAAATGTAATAACTTATGAATTCTAAGAGGAAGTCCACTGAAAAGAATTGAAATAAGATCTTAACTGCCATAAAATATGGAACATTATTTTCTTAATAACTTTTTCAAAATGTATGACTGTTTGTTATGAAACTTTATATGCTAGTTTTACTTACTGTGTAGTGAGCGATTATCTTTACCAGACTGCGAGAATATGTGTTAAAACTGCCAAAATTATACTTATAGTATACATACAAGTTACAATTAATGTTTTGTTCAATAATAATGAACCAACAACGACTTTTGCTCATCGAAAATGGTATACGATTTATTATACATAATGATACTGATTAATGTTAAAGGAAACACATTTGTAGATTTAACATACTGCGCATAATTAATTATTAAACCGGATATTTAAACTTTAATTTTAAACATTATAAGTTAGAATTGGCTTTTTAAGTTTTCTTGATTACTATTGGAAATAAAAAAATACACTTGATTTATACAATTTTTATACTAAATAATAACATTGATGTTTATTGTTTTTGTATAGTGCTGTAAGACAATTATATAGTGTATATCTTGAGTTTATAAACGCTGACATTTCGAGATTAGTATTCTATTAACACCTTAAGAACAAAAGTCACCTATCTCATAAACAAACTTAGTTTTTTTAAATAATATTAATAAATATGGTTCCTTTTATATTGATTTCGCGCAGTGTGTTACATTTACGAATCGAAATGTATAGTGACGATGGATAAGTATCTGTTGTCTTGTAAAATTTTACGTCTAATTTGTACTTAATATATAAATATATTTAATGTATGTGTTAGAATTTTGTATAAACGGGCGCCATATTTAAATATTTTACGTATTTGCCCATAACATAAACGATATATTATAAAAGTAGTCTACCGTAGTGCTGTCGAGTCTTTGATTTAATAGGGGACAAAGTCGGTCAAAGATAATATACACAAATGCACTAAAAATGTAATTAACCGTTTTATAGTGTTTGTTTGAAAGAAATTGATATCTGTATATTTATAAACCTGGTTCATCTTAGTTCAGATTGTTTTGCATTTGGTCCTATTAAATCAAACACTTGGCATTGAATTTTTACAATCTAAATGTCTATATAAAATTGTCTGTATATCCACAATATTTATCATATAATTAACTATTGGGTCATTTTTATTGACGAGTTCCTCAATACCTCAAGTTATTTGTCGTATTGTCGCATCGCAGTCTATTGAATCAAACCACTGAAATTGAATTTTTACTATCTACATGTTTAAATCTGGCTGTTTAAATATAACTATAGGTATTGGGTTGTTTTACTTCAAGAGTTTCTCAATATGTCAACTGCATTTTGCTCGTATGAGTCAAATACATGACGTTAATTTTTTACTGTCTAAATGTCTATATAAAACTATCTGTATATGCGTTGTTAGCGCACAATATTTATTATATAAATATGGTATAGGGTTATTCTTCTTCAAGAGTTTCTCAATATCTCACGTGACTTGTCGTAATGCATTTAGCTCTATCAAATCAAATTCTTGGTGTTAGTATTACTGTCTATATATCTACAATATTTATTATATAACTATAGTATTCGGTTGTTCTTCTTCAAGGGTTTTTAGTTGTCACATGATGTGACGGTTTAATTTATCCCTAGGTGTTCAAAGGTGCTCCAAAATTGAAGAGGTCGACAGGGTCTGCGAAATATTTTTGTAGGATTTCGGAATTATATATTAGAGATTAGGCGCTGTATATCATTCCGTAGTAAGGTGATAGGTAAGGCAACGCTATATATAGGATCGCGCGTCGAAAATTTAAGTATAATTTGCTTAATGTTGCGATACGGGAACTTCGGCCTTTTTAACTTAACACACTAGTCTCAGGTGGTACTTTCCATTACTTTTGTCCGTAAGAACATAGGAGGTAAATTACTCCACTATTTACGCACAACAAAACCAAGCACTATACCAATTTTCGTCGTAAGACTATTATAATACGCAAAAAAATATACTTTCGTCTCGGTTAAAATCTCTAATAGCTAATGCCGTTAATTTCCCAAAATTTAATACGTACAATATCAGACAGTGGAGTAATTTACCTCCTATGTTTGTATGGACAATAGTGCTGACATAATTAGAGACCTAAAGTATAAAGTCAATAAAAGCAAAGATATCAACTGCTTGCACATTAAAAGTAAACTTAACTTTGAAAAGGTATGAGGTATTTTGTAAAGGGTTACTTACGAGTTATATATATATACTTAAGACATTATTCAAGTTACTACGAACATTTTTATTTCGAAAAAATATCGGTGTGTTGCTCATTCGTCTATAATCAACATTAAACTTAAAAATAGATGTGCACTTTTAGGATCATTTCATTTGCTATACAGTTTTACTTTATTTTTATTATTATCTCACATGAGATTCAAAATAACTTGACTGAAAACTTTTTTGTATTTTTAACGTAATCTCGTTTAAATGATTGTTTTTTTTTGTTTCAAAAATATTGTCAGAGAACTATAGTATTTGAAACAGATACAGGAAAGGAAGGATAGTTTTTATTTACAAGGCTTGCGAGTTCACGTGTCCCAACATAGTCTTAGTTTGTTTACGTTAGTTTATTTTACCATAAGTGCATAGGGTTCGCTCGCCTCGTTAGTCTCCTAGGATTACTCCGCAGATCTCGTATTGTCCCTTGTTGAATCTCTACCAGCAATTAAACAATGTGTCCTATATTGATCTCATCATTAAAAGTGTTATACGTGGTGCTTGGGTAATCTTATAGAGAGTCGTATCGAGTTTCCGTGAGACATAGATATTAAAATTATAACAGATTATTTTAACGTGGCTTTTCCGAACCTCTCAATACCATTTGTTTAAAGAAAATAATTAATTCTTTTGTCAATGAAATTGCGCCACGGTTAACTTTATCTATACAAACGCAGAAGGTTAATTACTCCACTGTACATTAAACAATATAAATGGTAATTTTTATCTTTTAACTGAGGAATTAATATTTCTAATGTCCTTATCAGCAGCTGGTCAGCAAATAGCGGCCCTTAAACCACTACGGCCCGGTCCACAGGCATACAATTAAGAGTAACGATAAATATGGTTAAAAATGCAAAAAATAATTTTACCTACTATAATTTTGCTTATGAGAGGAAATCTGACCCGCACTTAATATCCTCATAAAATTTTTGACCTGCAGCAATATCCTTATAGTTTTCATAAAATATAGCTCGCATTACTACCCTCATAACACTTATGGCCCGCATCAATACCCTCATGACATTTGTGGCCGCACCAATATCCTCAATATTTATGGCCCACGCCAATATCTTCATGACATTTGTGGCCTGCACCAATATCCTCAACATTTATGGCCCACGCCAATATCCTCATGACATTTTTGACCTGCAGCAATATCCTTATAATTTTCATAAAATATAGCTCGCATTACTACCCTCATAACAGTTATGGCCCGCATCAATACCCTCATGACATTTGTGGCCTGCACCAATATCCTCAACATTTATGGCCCACGCCAATATCCTCATGACATTTGTGGCCTGCACCAATATCCTCAACATTTATGGCCCACGGCAATATCCTCATGACATTTGTGGCCTTCCCATGAGAAAAGTTTGCCGACCTATGCCCTAGACAAGACGGATAAAGACAATATCAAGCGCTATTTTTTAAGTACAATATCAGATAATTTAGATAAACAATACAAAATATCATAAAATTCAATTTAGTATAGTTATTCCAACGAAATATTGAAGAAGTTTATTAAATTGTATTGTTAGTGGACAAAAAGAGTGTTGAGTTTTTACGATAAAATGTAATGACAGTCAAGTTCTAATATTTATGTCTCACAGATGATTATAATTAAGAAAACATTTTATATGGTAGTTCGAAACAAATAAGAGTGAATATTTTAAATTATGTATTTGCCACTGACCTAGTCTTCGCATTTATTTATACCTGAGTACGTGTCGTGTTAACTATATTACGTTTGGGGCTGGTTTCAAGAGATATAAATTAACAAAGTCAATCTATCATACAGGTTTACTGTTGATAGAAAACGCAGTGAGGGCCTGTTTTAGTTTGTTTGTTTTTAACGTTTGTTATCTTCCTATTTATCTGCTACCGATAATGGTTCCCCACCCCACCTTTTCTAGTCAGTCTAGATTCCCTAGTAGTAAAAAAAGATCCAGCGTTAAAGAATATAAAATAATTATTCTGGCTATTCTAAATAAATATAAAACAAATCAATATATAAAGGTAGCACTAGGTACTCCTAGTACTTAATGTAGCATAACAAAATAACAGAAACATATTTTTTTTATAACGTACATTAAAACCTCTGCAAAAAAATGTTGGGATCATTTAAACAAGAAAAATAGAACCAAGGACCGCTAGGTCTATTTATTTATTATAGACACAGTTTTAGAAGTTATGTTTTATTTTTCTTAGCTTCAAAATAAAAAAAATATTTTTGTGGTCTCGAATACAATATAATTGCTCGAAATAAATACCGAAATGTTATCGTGAATCATATTTTTTGACAAAAAATTGAAAAAAATATGCTTCCAATACATTCATTAAGAGATTATATTCTATATTTAAATATTTTTAATAATAAAGCTAAATTGACACCGGTAATATCGATGGTGAATATGATTATTTTTTTCGTCACTAGAGGTACTGGGTTTGATTTTCAGCGTAGCACATATGGACTGGTTGGAATGCAACCGTGGCGTTGCTATGTAGCAGTAAAGAAAAAATTCTTTGTAAAATCTTGTTATATAGAATCCTAGTAAATTACCATTTACGAGGTCGGTGAGCTACTATTTTAGACTGTATCATCAGTTAACACTACTGCTACCGTATGACTGTAATAAGTCAAACCCAAAAACGGTGACCGTTACTAACCCAAATCTACCTTTGCGATCCAATTTTACCTTTACCAGCCCAATTTTATATTTACCAACTGATTTTACCTTTGCGAACCTTTTTATTAAAATTAACTATCGAAAGTAAAACATTGTAAGTCATTCTATATTATCAGGCAATTATAATTGTAGATTCTAGCTCAATGTACTTCACATTATATAAAAAAACAGGCCCTTATCAATACATATAATTTCTTCATGTCATTGGCATTCCCTATGCTTTGTAATGTCGCTTTTGTATAAATTTATATTTCTCCGCTTTATAGCTCTTCGCTTAGTGGCGATCGCCATACTTTTAAATAATCTCATACAATGCTAAATTTTAGATAATATTTTTTGAATGTTTATGAAAACGTTTTTGGCTGTGATTCGGACGTAATTTTGCGGGTTTGGAGTTATGATTGGGCGCCATTTCGGTCTGGTGGAAGGCTAAATACACCTAACATTTATCGTTAACACTGAGATGATCCCATTTGTTTTCAAAATAATGACACTATTCAATTACATTCTCTAAGGCGACTGAATTCCTCAGAAAAGGGGTCGATATTTTTAGTGAATTTTTGATACAGAAAAAAATTTGAACGAACTTTTATTTAGAGCTTATTAGTATATATTATTTTCACAAGACCGAGGAGTTAGTCGTGCTTTTTACAAAGACAATAACTAGATATTGAAGGAATTTTCATTTTGTTTGTAGGTGTGTTTAGTCATGTGCGTGGGTTGGTTATATTTCAAAATTACCAATAGGTTATTTACATCTATATTCTTATTATTGTTCCCTATCTGTGGGTCACTTTTTTTGTAAAGTAATTTTTGAAAGTTAGTATTCACCTTCTTGAATTATTAAACTGTAAATCCGCCCTATATAATACTTTACTATTCTCTTTACTATATATTGAATATAACTTAAGTACACGTACGTATATATTATCTGTAACTAACTATATAACGAAACTTTGTTTGTACAGTGCGTTGTTGAAATATATGAAAAAAAAAACGTAAAAAAAAATATGTGTAGTGTGATTAAATGTAAAGTCATTGGATGTTTCAGTATTAGTTTTAAATCACTAGGAGTTAGAATTTATGTTAGTCGTTAATTAATATCTACCTAAAATAGTTTAGTATTTTTTTAAGTGTACCTTCAGTTGTTTCTGTCTCCAACCTCCCGCAGGGTATTTGTGATTTTTTTTACGTCGTATAGTCTGTAATTATATTGTGCCAAGTTTTTTGTAGTCTGTCGGTGCCCTTAAATCTAGTGTTGTACTGTACGTACAGATAACAAAATTATTTGTCATATCAATGTATACAGTAATAGTGTTGTGAATATACAATTAAATGTACATCTACGGTACGGTTGTACAGAGCTCAAAGCTAGCGTGAAGTCCGCCTTTGGAGTGTAATTTGTATTTTTTTTTTCAAAATTCCATAAAATAAAGTAAGCTGATTTTTTTTTAAATGTGTTTTATTTGTGCTCATAATAATATCTAATAATTGGATTGCTTTGCTGGAGTAATTGTGCGAGTGCTTGTTTAACAGTTAGAATTCTCAGATTTTATTCCAGATAAGGTAAAAGTAAGTGAGTAGCAGCCCATTAACGTCCCACTGCTGGGTACAGGCCTCCTCATAAGAGAGAGGGTTTTTAGAGCATAGACCCACCACGCTGCTCCACTGCGGATTGGCAGGCATAGTACACAAGTGTACTCTATTCCTTCACTCTCGTAGTCCGACGTGACGGCAATACGACACGACCGGAGAGAGATCAGGCGCAGGACCGACGGCTTAACGTGCTCTCCGAGGCACGGGGGTGGATCACACCGCCAACTCCCCAACTTCGGGCAAATATTGAGAAAATCTCAATAGAAAACTCAATATCTATTTCGAATTGGCCCAACCCGGGACTCGAATACAAGACAAGGTAAATTTAGGAAATTCCATTTAAAGTGTAATTATATTTTGAATTACATCAAATAAAGCTGATTTTGTGAAGTTGTTGTCTCATAAAAAAAAGTGAGGGCCTCGTTGCTTACAGAGGGTACTGGGTTTGCAAGAACATCCGGATTCATACCCCGAAAAGGCAAATTCAGGAAATTTTATTAAAGTTGTTTTTTTTTTTAATGGGGTATTATTCGTCCCTAATACAATGATTTGGCAGCCTTACTGGTAATTAACTGAATACTATTTTCGTTAGAAGAGGTCCCAGGTTCGACACGAACAAGGTAAATTTAATAAAAACCATAATAATATAATCATAAAATAGATCTTAGTAGTTACTGAGAGAAGTATTTTAAAATCTGTTTGGGTGTTGCTAGTTACATAAATGGCCTTCCAAGCTTTAATGGAATAGCATGGTGGGTTTATATAAAGCGAAGACTGGTCATCAGGGTTGGATAAGGTGAATAATTCTACATCAATAAAGCACTTTCACTTTTATTTTGAAGTTAAAGGGTTGTACTGAAAGAAATTGGAAGGTTACTTAAGGTAGGCTGGTTGTTAGGATAAAGGAGACACTATTATAATTATTATGTCGCTAATTATATGAGTTGCAGCGCGAGTTAAGTTTACCGAGAAAACAAATATGACCAGAGCTATCTGCGACAAGATGTGTTTCCCATGTGGGTCGAGCGAGGTTCTTGACAAAGTGTTGACGGCGCCTGCGCATTGCTACGTTAATAAAAACCGGATGTACGTATCTGTTTATCTGTTGATAATTATATTACAAAAGTTATTATATATGTATCAAATAATATATGTCGGAGAATAAGAGAAAGGGGCGTAGAGTTCTCCGACGACATCGTCATTAGTGGCATACATAATTCCATGCTGTGGGCTTTGGTGGGAGATGTTGGTGCAATCAAACACTTTATTGATTAACTCATATTGTAATTTTAAATTTACACAAACTAATTAATAATAACAGCTAGAAACGCGACAGATTCAACAGTCGACCGCTCTGGCAGACCGTCACCCGAGAACTAGCGAGTTCGCCGCCAGCTCACGACACATGACCGCACTCCGACATATACATTCAAGCCTATTTATATAATTCAATATTTTTAGGTAAATATAATATTTAAAACTATTTCGCAATGTTAAAATGTAAAATATAGGTAAATATAGTGTTGCCACTACATATACTCTAAAAATATTCCTGTTATGAATAAGGCCTGATAGGCTGCTACTTATTTAAATTTTAGTTGCATCGGATGAACAGACCAAAATTATAAAAAAAACCTTATACGTTTTTTTGCATGCCGGGAAATGCCTTTGCATCCCGATCAGACAAATCTTTTCGTGACTGTATGATTAGATGGCAAGCCAGAATACGTGCTAAAACCCAGCGATACCTTCCCCATCATTTAGTGGATCGATAGACGTAATCTAGCCTGGTACCTACTCCGGAAGATTTCCGCCGGGAAAAATTAATGAGTATGTTTATTACATATACTTCAATTAGTATATCTAAATATTTTTAGTCTAAAAATACATATATATCGCAGTTAAAACTATACATAAGATGTTTAACATCACAGCAATGTTGTGATAATTATAAGATAATTGGTGTGTAGTGGCGCTTATTCTGTTATCTTATGATAAGAATGTTTATTACCTCTACACTTATCGTATTTATTTACAGGACATTATCAATTATATAGGGGAAAAGCGATTAATGTGGGTCACTTAAGCGAACTGCCTGTAAACATAATTTATTTAATTATTAATTTTGCAAATCAACTAAGGCTAATATGAATCATTAAAAAAAACAGCTTTGACTGTCATTGCACCAACATGCGGGTAATAGTGGTCACCCAAGGGGCAATCGGAGTCAGAGAAAATCTGGCTCATATCGCAGATTTAACCTCTCCACAACCTACATGAGGTGTATCTGAACCAAATCTCGTTGTTACTTGTACTAGGCATCTGTTTCCAGTATCTTCTGCGTAGACATCAGCATCGTCCTGGCAAAAGCCGTCAGTGCCAACATCTGATACAGAATTTTCATTTGTTTCTAGTAGTATTTCGCGCTTTACCTTTTCAGGGCCTTTCTTCTGTGTTGTAGTTTTTTCCATGACATTAACCCTTCCATCTGTTTTATTTTCTTTACGCCTATATTTCTTCATATTCTTATTATATATTCCACTTTTCTCATTTAATTATCAATATAAAATATTTGCTTATTTCTTCATCAAGTTTGCTAGTACTCCTTCTGTCTCAAGACTAAAGATAATGAAGTGTCCTAGATGAGGTCTATTCTGAGGTAGAACCTTTTGAAGACTTCAAAATGGGATCCCCATAAGCTTATCAGCATTTTTTATAAAAGGACCTGCATCAATAAGCTTTATAGCTTTTTCCAGACTATTAGAAGTCTTATTTACCACAATCACCCTAACAAATAGTAAATTTAAAACAAATCTTAAAAACACTGATATCTGGACTGATACTGAATAATCTGAACTGCACTTTACATTTTCGAAAGTCCAACCAAGTCCTTTCAAAGGCCTTAATCGCATACTGCAAGATATTCAGCACTTACCTTTCAGTTTGTGTTGACGTAAAATTACATCAGCGGGGCACAAAACCAAAAAACCGACGTAATTTAGAGACACGGGTGCTGACTGGCGCAAGCTATTGTTGTTGGTGCTGGGAGGCAGCGTGGTGATGGGGATGTCATTTACGAATTGCTTGCTAATGCTGTTTCGTGGATATGAGGGTGACTCCCACTGCCTACTGTCTCTAATAACCCCATTCTCCCCTAAATGCTAAAGTATCATTTAGTTTTTGAAACATTTAGAAGAAGTTCAGTTATATACTCACGAACAAAAGTAAATGTTATTCTTTTATATATATCATTTATATTTAAAGGAAATAATAATCCAAATTTTGCCGATGACGTGGTCATTTTGGCAGATACTCTGGAAGATCTCAATGCAATGCTCGATAACCTCAGCAGAGCTTCTGGACAGGTGGGCCTAAAAATGAACATAGATAAGACACCCGCTCCACCCAGTCATCGTTGAGAACTCGGCACTCGAAATTATTGACGAATACACATACCTGGGACACATAGTCCAGCTAGGTAGGTCCAATTTCGAGAAAGAGGTCAACCGCTGAATCCAACTCGGTTGGGCAGCGTTCGGGAAATTCCGGACGACGTTTTCGTCCAATATCCCTCAGTGTCTGAAGACTAAAGTTTTCGAACAGTGCGTGATGCCAGTGCTTACCTACGGATCGGAAACGTGGTCGCTAACTATGGGCCTTATTTGAAAGCTCAGAGTCACTCAGCGTGCGATGGAGAGGGCTTTGCTCGGAGTTTCTCTACGTGATCAAATCAGAAATGAGGAGATCTGTAGCAGAACCTATGTCACCGACATAGCCCTACGATTCGCGAACCTAAAGTGGCAATGGGAGGGGCACATAGTCCGACGAAGCGATGGACGTTGGGGCCGGAAGTTGTTGAAGTGGCGAACCTGCACCGGACGACGCAGTGTAGGAAGACCCCCCACAAGGTGGACCGACGATATAAGGAGGGTCGCCGGTAGCCGCTGGAGCCAGGCGGCGCAAGATTGGGCATTGTGGGCATCATTTCGTGAGACCTATGTCCAGCAGTGGACGCCCATCGGTTGAAGCGACAACGACGATAATCCAAATTTATGTAAAAAAACACGAACGTGGGGAAATCAGGTATAACTATAAAGTTATCAACATTCTCTTTATTATCTTAAGCATATTTATAAAACGTGTATGTAATCTGAAATAAAAAGACATCGGAAAATATACAGAAGTAAATACACGACAGGTTTTTATTTTTAAGTATTTCAATATGACGCGCTGTGAGTACGATGACACAGAGTGCTTATTATAATTAATTATAATGAAATTCAGGCTTTATTTGTATTTAATTAGGGTGCATTTTAAAATGACAAACACATCTCGCGAATACCATAGTTAGTTTTATGCTCTTGGTATTTTAAAATGAACTTTATTCTGAAACGAATAAATTTCAATTTGCACTAATTTATATCAATTTACTATCCACCTATAGTCAGTGGATCCGGCTCTAGGTTATCAATTCACCATTCATTGCAGGTCTGCCGGCTACGTAACAATAATATTATTGTTAAGTAACTAAGATTAGTGATAAAACTTGTATTCTAGAATATATACGTGAAAATTGTCAACTGTAGCTCTTCAGTTTTTAATAAGGTAAGAATATAGTGTTACTTACTTCTGTATGGACTAGTATTTTCAATCGAAATTCGACATATGTGTTTCTTTCGCGATGTAGATACTCAATGAGACTCCTAAAAGAACACCTTAAAAAGGAATTATACAATTAATGCTTGAAATATCTGACTAAAGTCCCGCCCCGGCTTCGCATTTGAGAGGTTGAAGATAATTTAAGTATAAAATTAACTATAATATGTTTTTATATATAACACTGATATCCTGTGAGTCATAATGATCGGTTAATATAGAAATAGTAGGCGATTGCTGAATTATACGTGACTATTTTTTAGAATTCTTAAAGGATAGATTCCTCTCAATTCTCACAGGATCGGGATTTACCCGGAGAATAGCTAGGCCCGATATAAATGTGTTATTATTATAAATTAAAAGTCAAATCTCTTCGATGTGCAGCTCCGAGGCATCACTACACGCAAATAAGTTGTGTACCAATAAATTTCTTAATATTTATCTCTTACCGGCTAACTAGTATAAAAGAAAATGTACGGAGTTTCTTTTAACACTTTCTTACGAAAAAACTGAAGTACTCATAAAGTTACATAAATCCCAATGCTACCGACCCAAATAAACATGCACTTACTCATTCACAAAATAAAATACCCTTACACAGCTGCACATAGACGCACAACACACACAACCGCACACACATACACACATTGACTTACACATAGACACACACACTGTGTTTAAGTTTTTTTAGTCTTAGGTACAATGTGTGTTTTATAAGTGAGAACGTTGATCAGATCCCTGCAACACAGTTTATACTTCAACAGGATTATCGTTCCTATGTATTTAAGATACCAATGTACTGTTCTTTAATAAATAAATGAATATTGAAATGTATAAAAGCTTTCCCCAAATATTTCTATTAATGTCACAAAAAAATTATTTATCGCCTATAAATAATTTTTTTGTGACATTACAGAGAGGACATTCTGTTTGAAAATGTCTTCCATATGAATGCAAACTGAGATTTTCGTATGACTTGGTATAGCCATATTGATCTAGTATCAAATAGGATAAAGAAATTTATATAGGTTTTTAAAAACTTAAGGTCTCAAAAAATTCTTAAATTCCGTTTACTTAGCTCTGGTTCAATCTATTATATCCTATTGTATTACTGTGTGGGGAGGAGCAGCCAAGACTAAGTTTCTTGAATGAGAAAGAACCCGAACTGAACTTCTTTATTCCAACTCCGGATTACTCTGAGTCAGAAAATTATATATAACTCAATAATCATTCTAAGACTGCACAAAATATTACCTTGTTTTATTTTTTATTTATCTTTATTAAAAGGCACTTGTCCCAGTTTACAGTTTAGTAACATAAAAAACAAAACAAATACATAAAACATACAGAAAAAATACATTTTTAATTATTCTAATTAAATCTAATAATAATAAAAATACTAAATAAATCTAAGGGTATAAGGCTTCCTCGTCATTTTCGTATTTGTACAAATTTATAGTATGTTGTACTTTTTTATTTTTGTCACGAAGTCAATACTTAAGAATGGAATGGAATTCTTCGGGCACTCCGAACACATCTTGAGGATAGTATTCTGAGAGTCACGAATGCGAGTCCAAAATGACTCAGTAATAGGAATAGATATATCTTACCAAAATCAGATTGTTATTGAACTACTTTTGCTCTTAACTAGTACCGCTCATAACATCGTTATTTGTATAATATTATAGAAAACTTAATATATTTCTCTTAAAATTACGCGAGGCCAAAGATACTGTAAATAAACACTTATTAATATTAAATTATGACGAAGTGGAATTCTTATTAAAACGTATAGAATAAAATATAAACTGACATACTTTAATATTATATTTTAAATGTGGCTTATTTCATTTTTTATATTGATTAAATTCTATAACACTTACATGAACAGTACAAAATCTGCAAAAAAAATAAAAAAGTAGAACCTACAAACGTTAAAGCGCTGAAGTTTGCGAAATAAATTATTTTTATTTTATTTTTACACGTGAAGGTTTGTCTTTATACATTGGAGTATGTTATACAAACACTATACTGTTCTTACACAAGTAGTTGTTTACAAAATTATATAGAAACAGCTGATATTTTTATTCTAGAATCATCAAGATCAAGATTAATACAGTATCGTACTTATTTATAGGTATAATTAAAATAATCGTTTGATAATACGCCATTTACATATATATCGATGTAAGAAATATTATTTGCTTAAAATAAGAACTTCTCATCAGAGCAAACAAAAAAACGTATTTAAAATCCATGACGTCAGTTTCTGGCTTAACATTTTGTTGACCTCAAGAACAACTTAATCAATAAAGTTAAAAAAATACTAAACTTAATTTTAATGTAGGCTAAAAAAATCACAAATTTTTGGTGAACAGAAAAAACACAACACTTTTTTCTAGAAATATGGGACCTAAACCAAATGCATATAAAACCTATTTACGCTTTTTTGAAGCTCACAGCAAATTTTTTTATATCGATATATACTTTCATATGAAATTAGTGAAAAGCCTTTTATTTGAAATTACAGAGAGGCATTACATCTTTATTAATTTGTATAAGGTTTTATTTTTCAGATGTCTTTCAAGGTAGAGAAGATAACAGAGCCCGCGCTATTAGGCGAGGGTCCGCATTGGGACGAGCGACAACAGGCTTTATTCTACGTGGATATTTTTGAAGGAACAATACGTAAATATGTATTGGCAACAGGAGAACATACTAAAACGAAACTTGGTAAATTAATCAATTATCAAACGTAATAGGAAAATAATAGCTAGATATAGTCTGCGGTGTAGCTAGGTAACCAAAGGCTCTGGGTGAAAAATAAATTAGGGCATCAAATAAACTATTTAAAATCGTTTATCCGTCGTTAGTTTCAATTACTCTTATTCCTATTTTGATGTACATCAGATTCATCATAGTCGTAATCTAAACTAATATTATAAAGAGGATTTTTGTTTGTTTTTGTATGTATGTATGTAACGTTATCGCTATATATTTAAAAATATATATATTATAACCCAAGATGTGAAAAAATTGGTCACATAAAATCTGCCATCGCGTGCTCTGGTTAAACTATTGTGATGATAGAACAATAAAATGTTCCACAATATTATATTATGTATTAATATCTACAAAAAAGTCCGCGATATTATATGTCCAACTACTGTAGTTATGCCACTATAACTACATTTTTACATTTTAATAGTTAATAACGTGCCGACAATAATCAAACTATTATTATTCATGGCTCTGTATTAAACCTTATCCTAAATATTAAAGACTGTTTCAATACCTGTTAAATACTTTTAAAATCATTAGAATCGGACATTCCACTCAAAAGATATAACGAATTTAAAAATGTCAATCTAAGAAAATTGTTTCGAACCTTATAACTCGCCTGCGATTGGTGAGTTAGCTCATGTTTCAAGAATACCAAAGATACCCACCGATATACATATAGTGTTTTTATGTTTATCAAAATAAAAATTACTGGAGCGATTTTAATTCTTTCAATAAGTCCTTGAAATCAAGAAGTTATCAATACCTGCAGTGTTTTTAAATTTTGCTAATGTCGGAGATACTACATAAATGATGTTAAAACTTTAAAAAAGTATTAGTCATATAGTAAAATCTGTATATTGATTAGATTATGAACTCTGTATTTAATAATCTGAAATGAAGTAATTAAAAACTGAGTGAAATAATTTTTTTATGTTAACGAAAATAAATCTGTAGCCTGACTTAGTAGACTTTCCATTACTTCGAGATCGGTGTTTATGTGGATGATATCGCGGGGCATTGCTAGTCAAGTATATTTATAAACCATACAAAAAAATTTAGGGCAGTTCCCCGAAAGTGTCAAACAAAAATGGTCGAGACTTGTTGGGAATTCCCCGTTATTTTTCAAATGAGTCGCCATTATACTCGCGTTCCTGGGATCTCGTTTATTTCTATTCCGAATCTGAAAGAAATTTTTACTACTTCAATTTATAGTCTGTAAGTCAGATCTTAACAATTACAAGTATTAAGATAATCTCTAAAAAAATTGCTATTAACTTTTCTTTATAATTTACAAAAATAATGGCATTTATATGGAAAAATTATTGAATTAAAATATACAGTTAGCAAAGCAAAATATTAAAAAAAAAACTGTAACCAAGAGGGTAACGTAATAAACAACATAAATTTTGCTAACGTTATCATTAATTATTAAATTAATATTATTTATGGATTAATTCATTACTTATCTTAAAATAACCATCAGTCATTCAGGTTATTAAGAGATTTTTTTTGTAGTTATTTTATCAATATAAAAACGTGTACGTGGGATCTTGGCTGGGACGAAGTTTTCCGTGTATTTTATATTTGATATCATAAAACCGAACTATACAAGTAAATGATTTTTTTTGATATTTCATCATCATTGTATTGATTCTAAGTAAGCAGGGGAGTTTTTACTCATTTTCCATAACTATAACTAACGTTATTATACGCTCAAAACTGGTATTCTTTTTAGTTATTCGTTACTGAAAAGTATTTTTTTCTATAGGCAACATATTATGTACGAGGTACTTATTTATATCACATATTTAGTTTATACATATACAACATATGTAAGGTATTAAGTAATAAACTACAATGTCATTTTTAAAATATTTAAAGCTAATAAAACATAAGTAAAAGTATAGGTATATTTTAATAGGGTTTTATGGCCCTAAAATCATCTGCTAATGAGCTACAGCAGATGGTAAATATTATGAATGAAGCTTTGAAAAGAAAAGGAATGAAAGTGAATGTAAACAAAACGAAAGTTATGCTTTTTGAAAGAGATGAATTTATGGTGAATGGCAATATTTTGATAGATGGGGAACAAGTGGAAGAGGTAAAAAAATTTGTATACTTGGGATCTAAATTCACAAAAGATGGAACATGTGAAAGTGATATTGAAAGGCAAGTGAATGCAGGGAACATGGTAAATGAAGCTCTACACGCCTTTATGAATAGCCAGATGGTGCCTCAAAGGGCCAGACTGGCTGTGCATGCAGGAGTGTTGGTGCCAACACTTATATGTGGGGTAGTGAAAGTTGAATATGGCAGAAGAATCACATAAGTAAAATAAATGCGGTAGAGATGAGAGCGTTAAGAAGTATGAGTGGATTGAAACTGAGTGACAAAGTAAGAAATAATATGATAAGAGAACGTAGTGGTATAAAAGAAGATGTAGTGACTAAAATTGATAAAGGCATGTTTAGATGCTTTGGGCATGTAGAGAGAATGAATGAAAGGAGACTGACAATAAGGATGTATGAGTCAAGAGTGAATGCGAAAGTTGAAAGAGGAAGACCAAGGCGAACGTTCCTGGACCAAATCCAGGACATTTTAAATAAAGGTTAGCTCAATAGTAGTCTAAACCGACGAACTTGTATGAAAGGTTTAATGAGAATGAAAGAAAGAAGAGATATGCAAGGATCGTGGCAAGTGAAAGGACGTAGTCTCTGCCTACCCCTATGGGAATGAGGCGTAATGCTATGTATGTAAGTATGCCCCGCAGTTTCACCCGCATAAACACCGATCTCGTGGCAGTGGAAAGTCTACTAAGTCTACAGATTTATTTTTGTTAACATAAAAGTTGTATTACATTTAATTTTTAATGACTTCCTTTCAGATTATTAGATACACACTTATATTCATACTCTAATCACTATACAGATTTTACTTCACAACGAAAATATCTAACTAATAAATTTTTAAATTCGTAACATCATTTACGTAGAATGTCCAACATTAGTAAAATAAATATATTCTACAGGCATTGAAAGATTTTTTTAAATCGCTCTAGAAGTTTTTAGCTTGATAATAATAAATTGTTAAAAAAAGAAACACAAATTCCAAATACAAAACTTTCTTATATAATATTAGAGAAGAGATTTATTTGTAATAATTTATTGTCGCAGAACTTTCCTGTACACGACATTTGGCACTCTGGAGTTCGACTCGGGAGACATTATTTTCTTTTTTAATCTTCCTACTATACACATTAGAGAAACATATTATGTCATGTATTTATATATTGCAGATGGAAAAGTCGGCTTCGTAGTACCCGTGGAGGGTACATTGGATCAGTTTGTTGTGGGGCTAGACAGGACCTTCTCTATCATACAATGGGATGGAACTGATGGTAGTCCGGCGAAAGTGGTTCGCGAATTGGGGACCGTTGATGACGACGTAGTTCCGAGTACCAGGATTAATGACGGGAAAGCTGATCCAAGAGGGAGATTGTTTGCAGGTACAATTTATAAATTATATAACTTATAATATTAGGTATGATATCGTATTAAACTGCTTCATTGGTCAGCTTGTTGCCATGAGGTCCTGTTTTCGAATTCCCGAGTCGGGCAAAATAAATAATTTATATAACATTTTCTGAACCCTTAATTCGACGGAGCCCCCCTTCGGCGTCTACGCCAGTTTCGACGAAAACTGACATTTTGAGTGTTGCCATTATTCAAAATATATTTTCTACTAAATCTTTTATATGTTACCAATACACTAAAATCAAAACCTCACGTGATTTTCTCCTAACTTTGTAGTTCAGTAGATTTTTTGAAAATAAGTTGTTTGTCACACTGGACACTATCGAATAAGGATTCAGAAATTCTCAGTATTTGCCCGAAGTTGGGAAGTTGGCGGTGGGGATAGAGCCATCCACGTGCCTCGGAGAGCACGTTAAGCCATCGGTCCTGCGCCTAATCTCTCCCCGGTCGTGTCGGATTGCCGTCACGTTGGACTATGAGAGTGAAGGAATAGAGAGAGCACGTATGTACTCTGCCTACCAATCTGCTATGGAGCAGCATGCTGGGTCTATGCTGTAAAAACTCTCTCTCCTATGAGTAAGGAGGCCTATACCCAGCAGTGGGACGTTAATAGGTTGCTATTTACCTTTGCGAGCATAATAAAGTTTCTTGTAACGTAATGCTATATAGCAAAATTCATTAGTACTCCATTAGCCAAATAAATGACGTCACATGTACTGTATACGTATTCCTTACTTGTTTCTAAACAAGAGACCAATTTTAATTGTATAAATCTAAAAAAGTTAGCCTTATTTTCATAGTTAATGGTCGTGGGTAACTTTGGACAGAAGTTAATTATGTAAGTCATATTTAGTCGGTATGCTTAATTGGCTTTTTTTTATTGTTTCCTCCTCTTAATAAACCGGTCTCGGTGGTGGGAATACACATGTTAATGATGCATGTACTTGTTTCGAGATCGTATGAGTACTCGCTTTGTTTGATCCCCGGTAGGGCGAATTTAGGATTGCATTTTCTAATTTGTCTGAGTCTGGACTGATGCGAGGCTTCTGTCCTGGCTAGTTGGCTGGCCTGGCTGCCAGCTAATAAGAGTGGTGGGCGGCCAACATATTAGAAAACAATAAGAGGTAAATACCTCTTGCTAAGTCAGCATGTTAATATAAAAAACTATCATCTAAACTAATATTATACGGAGGAAACCTTTGCGTTTTTGTAATTATGTATGTATGTTTGTAACGTTTAGACACAAAAACTACTGGATCGATTTAAATCTTATTTTCACTATTGGCAATCTGTATTTTCAGTCTGTCATTAATATATCCCGAGGTGTGAGAAAATTGGTCACAAAAAACCGTCATCGCGTGCGCATATACATATATATGTATATCAATGCTCTTCTTAGTACAGGACACGAAGCAACCCTTGTAACTTTAGATTATAAATCATTCTTCTGTATCATAATCAGTCGTACATTGGTAATAATGTACAAAATGCACAAGAAAAATGTATATGACGTATATTTTTTCCGATTATGATTTAAATTATCGAAACTTTATACTTTAATGTTAAACTCAAATTTGTGTTGACTCTTGTTCTAGGTACAATGGGTCACGAAGAACCCGTAGGAAATGTGCAACGGGAAAAGGGATCCCTATATCGAGTGGATGGAGGTGGTATTTCCAAGTTATGCAGTGGAATTAGTGTATCAAACGGCCTGGCTTGGGACTTAAAAAGAAAGGCCTTTTATTACACTGACACTTTTGATGAAAACATCAGGAGATACGATTATGACGTTGAAACTGGAGAAATATGTAAGTGGTTTTATGAGTCCCGTGTTAGACTATGTACATTATTATAAACTCAAGTTATATAGTCTGTTGTGTCACGTTGATTAGATGTCATGGTCCTAAAGAATTTACTTTACTTATATATTCATCTCGTGTTGTCCGTTTTATTTGGTGGTGGTTTAACACTATCTTTCAAATTAAATTTAGTTTAATCAAAATTAAACTTTATTAGCTCTTAAAAACCGAACAATTTCCTTCGTGTCTACTCCAATAAATTTGGCGAGATAATCTGTGCCCAATCGGCACACCTGAAAGCCATTTAACAAAGAAGAAGAATTAATTTAGATTGTTTAGATGCTTATAATAAGCTAGCAATGCCCTGCGGTTTCACCCGCGTAGATACCGTTTTTACGGCAGTAGAAAGTCTACTAAGTCGGGCCATAGATTTATTTTCGTTAACATAAAAGTTTTATTTCACTTTGTGTTTAGTTTAGTTATTATTATTTTCAGATTATTAAATACATACATTCATATTATTATTAATATACAGATTTTACGTTACAACGAATATATGTATATTTAAGTAATACATTTTTAATGTTTAACAACAATGTCTGACATTAGCAAATTTAAAAATACCCTGTTGGTATTGAAAAATTCTTGAGTTCAACATACATACATACATACATCATGCCTCATTCCCATAGGGGTATGCAGAGAAAATATCCTTCCACTTGCCATGATCCTTGCATATCTCCTTCGCTTCTTCCATTTTCATTAAACCACTCATACAAGTTCGTTGCTTTAGAAAACTCTTGACCTGGCCCTTATTTAAAATGTCCTGGATTTTGGCCAGGAACGTTCGCCTTGGTTTTCCCCTTCCAACTTTCGCATTCACTCTTGACTCATAAATCCTTTTGTCAGTCTCTTTTCATTCATTCTCTCTATGTACCCAAACCACCAAGCAAGGGGGTAATAAGAGAAGTTTTTAAATCGCTTTAGTAGTTTTACCTATGGGTATCATTGGTATCCTTGGAATAAGAGCTAACTTACCAGTCTCAAACCCAGACCCATCACTCCAATTTTGTTTAGATTGACATTTTAAATTCGTTATTATCTTTTGAATGGAATGTCCAATTTTAATAATATAAAAGTATTTTACAGGTATCGATACCTGTAAAATACTTTTTTATATAATGTTATTTAATTAAATTTTTTTACATAGGATACGAATTAATGCAATTTCATATTTATTTCAGCAAACATGACATACATTTTTGACTTAAAAAAGAATAACATCGAAGGCTTACCGGACGGTACAACGATTGACACCGATGGAAATCTTTGGGTAGCCCTATTCCAAGGGTCATCCGTTATCAAAATCAATCCAACAACAGGAAAATTACTACAAAAAGTGCCTATTCCCGCAAGACAGGTGACTTCGGTGACTTTTGGAGGTCCAAACTATGATATACTTTTTGTAACTACGGCCAGTTTAAACATAGGTGGAGCACAGGAACCCCCGTGTGGTAGTACTTTCATGGTGACGGGCTTGGGCGTTAAAGGACTTCCGAATGTCAATTTTAAACTTCCATAGATACTTTTCAGATTTTACTTATTTGTGTGGAATCATGGTATTATATCTGATGACCGTAATAAATCTATTGATACTATCTTTTCTAACTGTTTGTATCTATGTCAACTGGAATCCGGAATTTCAAGGTTGGAGGACTAGTTCCAAGTACTCCGAATATTGTCTTATATTATATATATGTGGGAGAATAAGAGAGAAAAGGAGCATAAAGCATAGAGGCGTAGGGTTCTCCGCCAACATCGCCATTAATGGCATTCATAATTCAATTTGCATACTGTGGGCGTTGGTGGGTAATGTTGGTGCAATCAAACACTTATTAATTAACTCAGATTAATATGTTCAATTAATGTTCCCGATATCAATTTACAAAAACTCATTTATAGCAATTCAATCGGGCCAATTCAAAAATCAATATTGAGTTTTCTATCAAGATTGTCTCAAAATTTGCTCGAAGTTGGGAAGTTGGCCGTGTGATCAACTCCCGTGCTTCGGAGAGCACGTTAAGCAGTCGATCCTGCGCCTGATCTCTCTCCGGCCGTGTCGGATTCCCGTCACATCGGACTATGCCTGCTAATCCGCAGCGGAGAAGTGTGGTGGGTCTATGCTCTAAAAACCCTCTCTCATATGAGAGAGGAGGCCTGTGCCCAGCGTTGGGACGTTAAAGGGCTGCTACTTACCTTACCTTACCATTAATAACAACAGCTAGGAACGCGACAGCATCAATAGTCGACTGCTCTGGCGGAGCGTTACCCGAGAACTACCGAGACTCCCGCCGGCTGCCACTTATTGACTCTGCCCCACGCAGACGTTCCACAGACTATTGCACACTGACATATATGTACATATAAAGTTAACAATTCCACTCGCAAGGGGGGTTGGTTAATTAAAAAAAAATTCAAACTTCGCTTATACAAACCATGTTACTTATTTGTTAAAGAATTTGCCTAAATTAATGAAAATGTTACCCAAAAAACATTCCTCGGAAACGAAGTCACGGGTTCAGCTATTATATACATATATGCTTTAGAATGTTTGTTGTTCTTTGAATGTTTACTTCACAAAGAGAAGTGTGACATACACTTCTATTTAGTACTAGCCTATGTTACTCAGTGATAATATAGCTTTCTAATGAAAAAAAATTTATTAAAATCGGTCCAGTACTTTTTGAGTTTATTCCTGACATACAAAAATACAAATCTTTCCTCTTTATAATATTAGTGTAGAAAGTCTATACTACAATTGTCATAAAGTAATAACTTTTTGCAATATATGTATATAAGCATAATTTAAAAATTTGTTACAAATAAATAATTTTTATTACATATTCAAACTACTACATTTTCATAAAGTGTTTATCTTTTGCGATATGTGTACATAGTTATAATTAAAATTTTTGTTTTCTACCTTCCAATTTCAAATTTAATTAAAAAAAATACCTTTTTAATAACATTATCATATTGTCATATAATAAATTAATCCGAGTTATATTTATACTTAATAAATACAACATGTTATTATCGATTTTTTATTTCAAATTTCAGTCAAAAGGAGATACTTGTAATCATTATGTCGATAATCATATAGGTAGCAACGCGAGTTGATATCACCGAGAAAATGAATATGACCGGAGCATGGTATCAAGACGTGCTTGTGTTAATAATATTGTCGCAGGTAGCTACCTGCGACAATATGTGTCCCATCCCATGTGGCAATCCCTATGGGGCGAGCAAGGCACTTGAGAAACTAATATCTAAACATATTTCACAATGTGAAATTGTATATAAATAAATGTAGTGTTGCTACAACAGGCATATCTTTTAAGGGCTCTGTATAAATAAAATATGTGTCTTTTGTAAAAAAAATGTATTTATTGGAACATAATACAGAAGATTGGCTGGCCCTTTGCCTAATGATATTAGTGGGGAGTCGTAATGGTAACGGAGCCAAAGCTTGACTAGGCCAACTCCGCCCTGGATGACGGAGTTGATCTGAAGTTCAAGGACGGACTCTTTCTCCAAGAGAACGCTTATTTGTGATTCTTTTTAGCGCCTGGAATTCAAATACTGTTTTTTCATTTGTAACCTTAATGTACAATGAGCTTCGATGTAGCGATTTAACGAACGTCTGAAAATCCTATGACTACCAGTAATGTAATGGAAAATCTCTACATCACATAATTTTATTTGAAACAACTCAAACTGTACATAGAAAGTATGCATGGCTGCACTATTTGACTTCTTCAAATTATAATGAATGTCTACCTACCTTTGTGTAACGTCTTTTATTATCAAAAATTAAAGACTCGCCAGGCTCAATTCTATTTAACCTTTTTAAAATTGTAACTCGTCGTATTCGTCTCTTCAACCAATGGACGTCCACTGTTGGACATAGGCCTCACCCAATGATGTCCAAAAGGCCCGATCTTGCTCCGCCTGGCTCCAGCGGCTACCGGCGACCCTCTTGATGTCGTCGGCCCACCTTGTGGGGGGTCTCCCTACACTGCGCCTTCCGGTGCGGGGTCGCCACTCGAGCACCGTAGGGTCCCAACGTCCATCAGCCCGTCGGACTATGTGCCCCGTCCATTGCAACTTCAAGTTCGCGATTGTTAGGGCTATATCAGTGACTTTGGTTCTGCTACGGATTTCCTCATTTTTGACTTGATTTCGTAGAGAAACTCCGAGCATAGCCCTCTCCATAGCACGCTGAGTGACTCTGAGCTTTCGAATGAGGCCCATAGTCAGCGATCACGTTTCGGAGGCGTAGGTGCACTGGCAACACGCACTGTTCTAAGAGCACTGTCTTCAGCCACTGAGGAATATTGGACGAAAAGATCTGTCATAGTTTCCCGAACGCTGCCCAGCCGAGTTGGACTCGGCGGTTGACCTCCTTCTCGTAATTGGACCTACCTAGCTGGACTGTTTGTCGTCGGTATGTATACTGGTCTACAATTTCGATTGGTGAGTTCTCAACGATGACTAGGTGGAGCGGAACATGGATATTGGACGAATAGCTAACTATAACAAATATTATTTTTTTATCTGCAGTTGCATGTGCATGCAACGCTGAATGATATTGCAGAATATTTAAAGTAAAAAATGTGGCCCAAACTTACACGGAACAAAAAGAATTCATAATTAAAAAGTACGGACCTTTACACCCTGTTTCCCGTCAAAGTCCCTTTAATGTTATAGTTGTGATCAGAAATTTTTGGTTGTCAATGATCAAGTATCAACAACAAACGAAATAATAATAAAAGTATTCTTTTAAGTTTAATTGTTTTCTATTCGACGGGACGAGCATCAAATGTTTGACAGGTAGAAATAGTTTCAAAGGGAAAGAGAAATCGTTAGTTTTATTATATTTCAAAAATATTTTTAGAGTTCCCTGGAATTCCACAAATAATTCAAAACCTTGAACTAACTATAATGACTGGACTATATACTTATGCGTTTTAAAATAATTCAATATCTGGTAAAAACTTCCTTTGCCGTAATTTAATAAGTCCAAACTTTCAATTTAGTAGCGATTGATCTTTGTAAAGAATATTTTACTCACGGGCAATTGTATCTTGTCCTATCCTAAGTCGAAATTCCAGGACATCAAATTATTTTGCTGCCACAAAACAAAACTCAAATGTTGTGCACAGGGAAGTTCTGAGACAATAAAATATTACATAATAAATCTTCTTCTCTATTAGGTTTTTGTTATGTATCTGTGAACTTTGTAGTTAGTCTATGATTAGATCCCTACCCAATCGCAGCTTCGGCGCGGGGGGGGGGGGGGTAGACTCTACAATGGGTGGGGAAAAAACCACGTCAATAACAATATTGGATAAAGGATAATTAATTGAATTACCGAAACAATAACAACTATACCCGACGTGAAAGGACAGTACAGTTTTTTAAGAAGAAAGTCTTTTTAATTTGCCTCTCGTCCTTTAATAACTTAATATACTATTTTCATAAAATAAAAAAAAATAAATTAATAATTTCTAATATTGACAATTAACACGTGGTATTTTTATTTACAATTCGTCATTTGAGATTTCAATAAATTATTTGTAATCATTTTCGACATGTTCAATATTTTAATGACAATTAAATTCATTAAATTCCAACATATCTTCTATTTTCTATGTGTCTAAATCTCGGAAATCTAAAGTTTTAGGTTTGTATAAATATAAACAAGACTTTCTGCTAAAGAAGTTTCACTTATCACATGTGTAGTTTGTACGCACGCATTTTTAATTTCTTTTTTTTTTAACAATTTATAATAATCAAGTTTCTTTCATTATCTCCTTGGAATCAAGAATTTTTCAATACCTGTAGAGTATTTTTAAATTGACTAATGAAACACTACGTAAATGATGTTACGAATTTCAAAATTTATTAGCCTGATATATATTCGTAATAAAATCTATGTATTGATTAGATTAGAAATAATACTTTAATGTTAACGATAATGAAGCTATATGTATGTATATATATATAAAAGAGATATCCAGGTATCTATTGACTCATCACGATATCTCTGGAACCATAAGGCGTAGAGACTTGAAATTCGGTAGGAATATTCCTTTTGCCGAGTAGAGGTCAGCTAACAACGGAATGTTCGAAATTCCATCCACAAGGGGGGTTGCGGGAGCGTTATGCGTATGTTTCTTATTTGTAAAACAATTTGCCTAAATTAATGAAAATGCTACCCAAAAAACATTCCACGCACACGAAGTCGCGGGTTCAGCTAGTATATCTATATATATATTCCGACATAGTAGACTTTCCACTGCCACGAGATCGGTATCTACGCGGGTGATAAATAGATAGCACAAATCACCTGTAGTGTTTTTTTTTTCACGTTTATGATATTATCATTTCAAATATTATAATCTAATAGTCGCAATTATTTCAAGACGACTATGCGTTACCCAAGGATATATTTAGGCATAAAGCTAATAAACATTACTTGTTTCTTATGATGATCTTTTGCAATCCGATGACAACGTCAACTTTAGTAATACAATAGTATATAAACAAAACATAATAAAGTACACTTAGCAATATAAATAATTTAATAAAAAGGAGTGGTTAGGGTAGGTTTTTCTCAGCATCAATTTTCCATTCTTTATATATTTGTATAACGCGTTGTGTACTTTTAATTTACATTCGTTTGAAGCCTATTTTTTTTAGAAATACATTAAATTGATGCTTTACTTACATAAAGTATATTTTAAAATAACACGGAGATATTATGATTGTTAATTTGATGCGCCTGTTATTTTGAAACGTACCTTTATGAACCAGTATATGAATGATCGTTGGATCGCATCATCTCAGTTATATTTAAATGTAATCAATTATTTAACACTGTGTTTGAAAGTAATTACTAAATTAATGGTAAGAAAGTAGGCGATTACTAAATAATACGTAGACTATTCTTTATTTGTTTATTGATTTATAAGTTATGAACTAGCAACATAATTACATTAATTAAAGGACTAAAGTAAGTTAGTAAGTATCAGCCCATTAACGTCCCCCTGCTGGGCACAGGCGTCCTCACTCCAAGGAGCGAGGGTTTTTAGAGCATGGACCTACCACGCTGGTCCACTGCGGATTGGCACACAACAAGTGCACTTTCCATTTCTTTGCACTCTCATAGTCCGAGGTGACGGGAATCACACGACCGGAGAGATCAGGCGCAGGACGTTAATTTACACATAATTACACTTATAGTTAGTTGCATCGAACACTTATATAATAATACTAAAAACTATTAAATATTATATAGGGAAAAGACCAAGAAATAAGAAATATACAAAAAAAAAACAAAACGGACTGAACATTGTATGAAATAAGGAAGTACAGCTGACACTTCCTTCCTAAATTGTGACCCATTTTTGACTTTAAAAATATTAAGTGACCTATCATTTTATAATAGGTTCCATAATATTCTGAATCCCATATAAATAATTCAAGTTTTGTTATCACCTTTAAGAGAAGGCAGCGACACTTTCACAACAGTTATCGTTATATTTCTACCAATTTACACAATACTTTATCAAATTATATACCTAAATCTTCCGCAAGAATTACTCTATATTGACTTATTTGTTGTAACACTCAGTAAACCGAAGATAGGTTTTTATATACGATTTTAATCAGAATAAATAAAAATTTTAACAAAAAAAGAACCGCCTTCAAAACAAACTTACAAATATATTAATATGCTCTAAAAAGTAAGAAATAATTGGGTATCCTTTTATAGTGTTCTTTGTATTCATATATTCGGAGACGGTGTCAGCCAAGGTAGAGATGTTCCTCGCGTGTCCACTTGGCAGCTCCCGCGTCTCTCCCACCTATAGCTGTAGATGCAGGCACCTCGGCTGACATTGACTCCAAATATAGAAATACGAAAAACACTATAAAAGAATACGCAACTATTTCTTACTTTTTAAAGCATATTAATATATCTGTAAGTTTGTTTTGAAGGCGGTTCTTTTTTGTTAAAATTTTATTTATTTTTTGATTTATGGTGAATCTGAAGTAAACTAACAAATTTGTCTTAATATGTGTACACCTAAAAACATGTTGCAATGCAGCAACAAGCGTAAGGTCATTGCTATTTGATTACAGACACTTATATTTTCTGCCATACACCGCACCCTTACTGTAAGCCGTTGAGGAGATCCATTGATCTTCATATTTAACTACGACTAGCACTTGACCATACCGAAGTTACGATAGGCAACTCAAATATCTGGATAGCCTATAGAAGATTCTGTCGAGTATCGTTCAATTGCTCCAAATAATTGAAGAGTTCCGTTACTTTGTCATGGACTCCATCATCAGAACCAAACCAAATTTATAATAATCTATTACGAAACAACCCTTGAAGTATATCCTTTCCAATAAAAAAGAATCATCGAAATCGGTTGGCGTGATCTTGAGTTATTCGTTCGTTTGTCGCGCACATGCTTAATGCAAATTTAACACTTATCCGGTTTTCTCATGGATGCCATCATCAGAACTGGTTTAAAAAAAAATGGGACCCTATGACGAGCACCAACTTCCATTTCAAAAAAATCATCAAATTCGGTCCACCCAGTCGGGAGATATGAGGTAACAAACATAAAAAAAAATACAGACGAATTGATAACCTCCTCCTTTTTTTGAAGTCGGTTAATAAATAGTACGTCGATTGATCTAGGTTCCATATTAGGACGAACATAAATACAGCAGGAATACTTCGAAAAAAAGTGGTATTTTTAAATTCCCAAATCAAATAAATCAAAAATATCTTTAAGTAGGCATATTACAGCACTTTTGAATCGTCAAATTATATATATTTTTTTCCACACTCTGATTCTAATATACGTCTGATGATGGTACTCAAAATCGGCTTAAAAACTAAAGTTACGAGGGTTCCTTCGCGCCCTGATCCGAGAAGAACCCACAACAAACTCAGTTGGGTATTTTTTATCATTATCATCATCATTACAATATCATATTAGGTTACAATATTTTAATTAAAATTAGAGCAATTCGTTCACTCCAAGGCGTTTCTATCACCTAGGTAATCTTGCAACTTATAATACGATTTTTCTATCAACTTTCTTTTAACAAAGACTATGAATTTATTAATTGACATCTTTAGAACGTCTTGTGGGAGTTTATTATAGAAACGTATACAGTTACCCTTAAATGAGTTGTTAATCTTATGCAGCCTACTAGAATTTATAACAAGTTTGTTTTGGTTTCGTAAGTTATATGATGTACATTCACTCTTTTTATTAAAAGAGTCAATGTTTTTATGTACATACAACAAGTTTTCTAATATATATACGCAGTGAACTGTCATTATGTTAACTGCCTTGAATTTGTTTCTTAGCGACTCTCTTGGACCCATATTGTAAATCGCACGAACGGCCCTTTTCTGCAGCACAAATATTGCATCTATATCAGCAGCATTACCCCAAAGTAGAATACCGTATGACATAATGCTGTGAAAATAGCTGAAATATACCAGTCTGGCAGTATCAACATCTGTCAGACGACGAATTCTTTTAACTGCGTAAGCCGCAGAGCTGAGCCTGTTCGATAGACCACTTATATGGGGCCCCCACTGTAATCTGTTATCTAACGTAATGCCTAAGAAAACGGTACTGTCTACAAGGTCTAGTTCCTCATTATTAAGTTTAACAATGGTTTGCATTTGTTTAACATTAGGCAGACTAAATTTAATACATTTTGTTTTATTTGCGTTGAGCAATAAATTATTAGCTTCAAACCATTGTACCACTTTATTGAGAGAGCTGTTTACGTCGTCATAATTTGTTTGTCGCCTATTAATCTTAAACAACAGCGAAGTATCATCAGCAAACAGAACAATCTCATGATCACCCTTAACAAAGTAAGGAAGGTCATTGATATAAATGAGGAAAAGAAATGGTCCTAGTATGGAACCCTGTGGGACTCCCATTTTTGTCACAGACCCCGCAGAAAGCTTGCCATTGACACAGACCTTTTGCGTTCTATTGGTTAAATATGAACTCATCAGGTCTAATGCTGTGCCCGCGAGGCCATAGTGTCGCAATTTCCCGATCAGGGTTTCATACTGAACACAATCGAAGGCCTTAGACAGATCACAGAAAACGCCAAGCGCGTCACGTGAATCCTCCCAGGCCTCGTAGATATTGAGTAATAACTGTACGCCAGCATCGGTAGTCGAGCGACCTCGAGTAAAGCCAAATTGCTTATTATGTAATAAATTATATTTTTTGAAATGTTTTAGCAACTGGTTCAACATTATTTTCTCAAATATTTTACTAAAGGTTGGGAGAACCGATATTGGCCTAAAGTTACTAGGGTTCGAAGTACTGCCTGACTTAAACATCGGTATTATTTTGCTGTACTTCATTAAGTCAGGAAATACACCACAATCTACACAATTGTTAAAAATTACCGCCATGTCTGGTGCAACGATGTCAATTAATGATTTTACAAGGTTAACTGACAAACCCCACAAATCGTTAGTTTTTTTGTTATTAATTAAATTAAATGACTTAATAACATCAGAGGCATCGACACGACTGAATTTAAAAGTACTATGACATTGGGGCAAGCTATCAGCTAGCCAAGAGAGTGCAATGGAAGGTGAGGAGTTCAGTGATTTCGTAGTTGAGACAGGAATTTTTGTAAAAAACTCTTCAAAAGTATTAGCAACCTCTAAGTCTGACGAAATTTTTTTATTCTCTAAATCTAAATGAAATTCATCAAAACGCGGAGTTGCTTTTCCTGTTTCATCATTAATTATTTTCCAAGTTGTTTTAATTATATTAGTACTATTTTTTATCTTACATTTTATGTGTTGCGATTTAGCAAAAACACATTTCTTTTTGAAATCCTTGGAAAATAATCTCACATAATCCCTGAACTCTACACTAGTGTTGTACTGACGCTCAGCATACAATTCATACAACTTTTGCCTACTTTTATGCAAATCAACCGTGGCCCATTCACTGAACGCCATTGTGTCAGTAAGAGTGATCGATTTACTTTTAAATATTGAGTTAAATATTTGATTAAATTTGGAAAAAAAGTTATTATATATTTCATTTGGATTAGAAGAATCAGCTATATAGCAGTTCGAAATTAGGGCTGATCTCATTTTTCCAATACGGTCAGCTGTTACTGGCACAAAAGTTATTCTACGTTTATTTACATTTTTCTTTGGAATTGGAAAGCGAATGAGTTGGCCACAGTGATCCGAATCTAAACTACTAATTATCTTTTTCTCAGTTGGATTTACGTTCGTAAATATATTATCTATACAAGTGGCACTAGAAGAGGTTATTCTCGTAGGCTCCATAAACATATTAGATAATTTATAAGCGTTAAAAAGGTTTAACAGTTTCATGCTTGAAGAGCTACATTCTAAGATATTAATGTTAAAGTCTCCACATACTACTAATTTTTTGTTTGTATTCGACATTATGAACAGTACCTGGTCCATTAATTTTTCAAATACTTCAAAATTGGACAAAGGGGGCCTATACACCGTTACTATAACAAACTGCTCAAATTCAATAGATGCCAGCTCTATCGTCCGTTCAACAGACAGGCTCAAATTTTTTATTTACTAAAATTAATGAGCCCCCATGTATGGATGATACTCTGTTGAACGAACTACCAACCTGGTAGTTACCAAAACTAAATACATATTCATAACTTTTTAGCCAATGTTCTGTAATACATAACACATTAATGTTAAAATTATTTAAAAAAAGTTCAATTTCAAGCACTTTAACTTAAGTTTAGTATTTAATTAGCTTTATTTATAACGCCATTCTTGAGATTAGCAAAATGTCCCACCAGAAACTTATGCCAAGGATTTTAGAAAAGTTTTCTTGCTCTTGTGAAAAGCTCGTATTTTAAAGCTTAAAGCAAATACTATTTCTTACGTCGATATCTTCGTTAATGAGTATTCTACATCAATTATGTTATATGTTTGAATAGTTTATATATTTTTGATGGTGCGAGTACTCGCTTTGTTAGTAGAGGGCCCAGGTTCGATCCCGAGTAAGGCGAATTTAGAAAATTATATTTCTAATTTGTTTGATTTTGGATCGGTGGGAGGCTTCGGAGTTTGTGTTCCGGTATGATTCTGTATAGAAATCATGTGAGGTATATCACCTCTTACCAGATTAGCGCGCTTCTATATCAGACTTTATCATCATTTACCATCATCTGAGATCACAGCCAAGCGCTAAACTATTAGTAATAAGAAAAAAAAGAGCATTGCGAACAGACTGACGTGGCGGAGGACTTTGTTTTATAACTCTTTATGAAATGTACGAAGACTACTGGCCAGAATGACCTGAAATTAGTGATAAACTGTTAATTTCAATTTACAAAGTAACGATTTAACTTTATTTATTAGTATAGGCATATGTTTCTTTCCAGATGTCTTTCAAGGTAGAGAAGATAACAGAGCCCGCGCTATTAGGCGAGGGTCCGCATTGGGACGAGCGACAACAGGCTTTATTCTACGTGGATATTTTTGAAGGAACAATACGTAAATATGTATTGGCAACAGGAGAACATACTAAAACGAAACTTGGTAAATTAATTAATTATCAAACGTGTAGAATATAACATTTTAAGTTGCCTGTAGCACGTAATAGTAGTATTAAAAGGGTAAGTAGCAGCCCCACTGATGGGCACAGGCCTCCTCACTCATATGAGAGAGGATTTTTAGAGCATAGACCAACCACGCTGCTCTACTGCGTATTGGCAGGCATAGTATACAAGTGCACACTCTATTCCTTCACTCTCATAGTCCGATGGGACGGGAATCTCACCGCCAACTTCCCAACTTCGGGCAAATATTGAGAAAATCTTAATAGAAAACTCAATATCGATTTCGAATTGGCCCGACCCGGGGCTCGAACCCAGGACTTCATGTCTGTAGTCGAACATGCTAACCACTAGGCCAATAAGACAATATAGTAGTATAGTAGCATTATGTTCTCCAAAATGATACATTTCTAAATAATGACAAAAATTTAATTAAAAAAAATCCTGGTAATCGTTTCCATACATGCTAGCTGACGGTCTAGACCGCTGTTTTCCAACGTTGGGAAGTTATTCAAAATCAGGGGGCAAGAATAGCTCTAAATTATCATAGAAAAATCTATACCTATGAAAATTATTTTCAGTAATAATTTCAGGTTTTCATTATATGTTTCGAATTTTTACTTACGGTGTTATGATAATAATTTCACAATGATTTCTTCCTAAAACTTAACATTTATATATCTTAAAAGAACTAATCAACTTTTTAAGGTTCAAAATTATGCATGGGGGCATAAAACATAATGAAATGTTAGGGTGGGACAAAAAAAGAAACATTGCTCTAGATCAAATTTTATTTAAATCGATTCAGAAGTTTTGGCGTGAAAGTGCATCAGAAAGACATACAGACAGAGTTTTGCATTCATAATATTAGAATGGCTTATTTATTATAAGGATGTTTTGGCTAGCCGGAGTGCGACGCGATGTGCGGGTTGGATGCTCCAGCATAGCCGTGGAGAAGGATTATAGTTGGCAGATGATTTATACATATGAGCGGAACATGACTTGACGGCGCGGATAACAAGCAACGACTGATCTCTTCGCGTGGCTGTCGAAATCTTCTCTTCGGAATAATTTGAATTTGAAATTTTCTATTCGAAATTATTTGAATTTATTTTATTAGCACACGCGAAGAGGCCAGTCGCAAAAGGTTTTAAATAAGTTCCCTACAATGTAAATCCTTAAGTGTAAGTTTAAGCCTTAAGGTTGTAAGTTTCAAATTCTAGCTCTTAAATTGACGATATTTTATCCCTTACGACCCCTTTTTTTGCATTAAAAATGTACCAACTTTCATTTAAATAGCTTGAATAGTTTCGGAGTGAAAGAGAGACAGACACAGTTATTTTTTCATATATAAAATTAGTAAAGATATATATATGTAAGAATGTAGCAAAACCATAAAACCAAAAGGGAAACGTTATTAAACGCGTCTGAGACGAAGTTATATTGTAAATTTAATATGATAAATTCAATAATAAAAGAAAACTTGTACGAATAGAGCTTTATTGTATCTCTTTTCTACATTAATCTAAACCAATATTATAAAGAGGAAACATTTACTGTTTTTATATGTAAGAATGTTTGTAACGTTTTCATATAAAACTACTAAACCAATTTCAAAATTTTTTTTCACTATAAAAGAACAAAATAAAGTTCTATAATATTATAGAACGGATTAATATCTACAAAAAATCCGGGATACCATATATCTAACTACTGTAGTTATGCCACTATTACTACTTTTTTACATTTTAAAAGTTAATAAAAGTTTCGACAATAATTAAATCATTGACTCTTTTCATAAAAAGAGTGAATGTACATCATATAACTTAGGAAAGAAAACTTGTTATAAATTCTAGTAGGCTGCATAAAATAAATAATTCATTTAAGGGTAACTGTATACGTTTCTATAATAAACTTCCACAAGAAGTTTTAGAGATGTCATTTAATAAATTCAAAGTCTCTGTTAAAAGAAAGTTGATAGAAAAATCGTATTATAAGATTAGTTAGACGATAGAGACGTGGGAGTGAACGAATTGCTCTAATTTGAATTGAAATATATTAAACTAATATGATATTGTAATGATGATGGTAGCAAAAACAAAAATACCCGACTAAGTTTAGATTTTAAGTCCTTCTTGAGTATCATCATCATCAGCCGTACATTAGAATTAGAGTGTGGAAAAGAAAAAAAAATATTTAACGATTCAAAAGTGCTGTAATATCGTATGCCTACTTGAATAGAGATATTTTGTTAGAAAGATATTTGATTTGATTTGAAATCATATTATTCACAACTCTGTATTAATATTTTTCCTTTTAAAAGGCCATTTTAATGCCTGTAAAATACTTTATAAATTATTAAAATCGGACATTCCATTTAAAAGATATAACGAATTTGAAAAATGTCAATTTAACGAGAATAAATCCGACTTAGTAGACTTTCTACTGTCACGTGAACGGTCTCTATGTGAGTGCAACCGTGGGGCATTACTTGTATTTAATAAATTGATTTATTGATTATGATGATGCATGGCAATATTTTGATAGATGGGGAATAAGTGGAAGAGGTGAAAGAATTTGTATACTTGGGTTCTAAATTTACAAAAGATGGAACATGTGAAAATGATATTGAAAGGAGAGTGAATGAATGGAATATGGTAAATGGGGCTCTGCACGCCTTTATGAATAGCCAGATTGTGTCTCAAAAGGCCAGACTGGCAGTGCATGCAGGAGTGTTGGTGCCAACACTTATGTATGGTAGTGAAAGTTGGGTATGGCAGAAGAATCACAAAAGTAAAATAAATGCGGTAGAGATGAGAGCGTTGAGAAGCATGAGTGGATTAAAACTGAGTGACAGAGTAAGAAATAGTGTGATAAGAGAACGTTGTGGTATAAAAGAAGACGTAGTGACTAAAATTGAGAAAGGTATGCTTAGATGGTTTGGGCATGTAGAGAGAATGAATGAAAGGAAACTGACAAAAAGGATTTATGAGTCAAGAGTGATTGCGAAAGTTAGAAGGGGAAGACCAAGGCGAACTGTCCTGGCTGAAATGTCCTGGATCAAATCCAGGCCATTTTAATTACGGGCCAAGTCAAGAGTACTCTAAACCAACGAACTGGTATGAAAGGTTTAATGAGAATGAAAGAAGCGAAGGAGATATGCAAGGATCGTGGCAAGTGGAATGACGTTGTCTCTGCCTACCCCTATGGGAATGCGGCGTGATGCTATGTATGTATATATGTATGAAAATGATTACGAAATTAAGACTTATTCGACTTGAATATATTTAAGATTACATAGAATCATATTGCAGATGGAAAAGTTGGCTTCGTGGTACCAGTGGAAGGTACATTGGATCAGTTTGTCGTGGGGCTAAACAGAACCTTCTGTATCATACAATGGGATGGAGCTGATGGTAGTCCAGCTAAAGCGGTTCGCGAACTTGGGACCGTTGATAACGACGTAGTTCCTAGAACCAGGATTAATGATGGGAAAGCTGATCCAAGAGGAAGATTGTTTGCAGGTTCAAACCTTGATATCAAGCTTTTCAGTATATTTTAATCGATGTCTTGTTTTCTCTTTAGTATGTGCGTCAGATGAGAGACAGAGGGAGAGAGAGATCGAGAACAAATTTGATTACCGTAAAAAAAATATAATGCATCAAACATTGACTTAGAGCAGCCTCGTTTAAGACTTTTTTAGGAGGATCATTTTTATTGTATAACTTTAAACGTTTAAGTTCTCCAAGTGAATAAGTTTTCTTTATTGTTGCAACTTTTTTAATTTGTAATGCAGTCAAATGTAAAAGTTTTAGGTACTAATGGAACTCTTTAGCTTTATATCTAAACTAATATTATAAAGAGGAAACATTTATGTTTTAGTACGTATGTTTGTAATGTGTTCACACAAAACCACTGGCCCGATTTCAAACCATTTTTCACCATTAGAAAGCTGCATTATCATTGAGAGACATAGGCTTTCATTACTTAAAAAAAATAGGGAATAAAATTAAATCATAAAATCATACAATAGAAGACTACCTACAAAACTACTACCGAGACGAATTAGAAATCAGAACCCAATATCTCTGCTATGTATGCGAGTACTCACACCATTACACTTTTAAGGCAGTCAAAACCGGCTTCCAATAAAAAATTTATTTAATTTACATATTATAGGTACGATGGGTTATGAAGAACCAGTAGGAAATATTGAAAGGGAAAAGGGATCCCTATATCGAGTGGACGGCGGTGGTATTTCCAAGCTTTGCAGTGGAATTAGTATTTCCAATGGCCTGGCATGGGACCTAAAAAGAAAGGCCCTTTATTACACTGACTCTTACGAGGAAAAAATCAGGAGATATGATTATGACGTTGAAACTGGAGAAATATGTAAGTGGTTTTATGAGTCCCGTGTTACACAGTCTTTATACTATAAACCCAAGTTATATAGTCTCCGGTGGTCCCTATTAAAAAAGGCGGATATATAAAAAACAACTGTTCAGGGCCTGTAGACAAGATGATATTCTAAGTACGCTAACGCCAGTAGAACGCTTAACAATGTCTAAACACGTCAAGTGTGAAACCATATCACAAATTACTATTTTTTAAAATCTCATAAACCATACAAACTCCTTCGTGCCTTCTCCAATTCACGTGACACTGGCGAATTGGCGTATGGTCAATGTCACACTTGAAAGCCATTAAAAGAAGAAAGTATTAAATTTCATGCCTCATATACCCTACATCTATATATTTGTCGAAGAATAAGAGAAGGAAGAAGAAAGCATAGAGCATAGCATAGGCATAGGGTTCTCCGCCGACATCATCATTAGTGGGTTCCATAATTCAATCTCCAAACTCTGTGGGCTTTGGTGGTTAATGTTGGTGCAATCAAAAACTTTATTAATTAACTCAGATTATATTGTTCAATCACTTAATGTTCCCGCTATTGATTTACACAAGCACATTAACAATAACAGCTAGGAATACGACAGTTTCAATCGTCGACCGCTCCGGCGGAACGTTGCCCGAGATCTGTCCCACGCCGATAGATAGATGGCGCCGGCGTTCCGCAAGCTTATGTGCATTTATCACTGAGCTAATTCTTAACGACTGAACCGATTTTGTTAAATATTTTTGTGTCTTCAGGTAAATTCGAGAACGGTTTATATTGACAATTCGATCCGACAAATAACGAATTCACTCATATCTCCTCGGCATCACGAACTACGCGGTTGACGATTTATTTATATAATACAAACTGACTCGCGGTATATTTTTGTATTCATCCATTAAATTTCCTACCGCCTCAGAATCAATAAATAAAATATCGGAATAATAAGTGCAGTAAATGTCATTGTGAAAAAATATTGTTTAAAAATCTATTTGACTTCTGAACGACGGCACACATCAAACGCTTGATATTCAAAACCAGAACAATAAAAAAAATCTGCAGTTTTAAATTTAATTTGATTTCTGAATGATTTTTTAATTAAATTTGAGTTCTAAACGACGATGCGCATGTCAAATCAATTGACAAGTTGGAATAGCTTTTAAGGGAAAGCGAAACTATTGTTTTATTATATTTCAGGCGATTTTTTTTCATATTACATGCCTTTTAAACCTTCTCTGGACTTCCACAAATAATTCGAAACCAAAATTATCAAAATCGGTCTAGCGGCTCTCGAAATTTAGCCAAACTAACGAACAGCAATTGATTTATAAATACATTTATACATAATGTTGTTTTGATTCATCAAAATCATATAAACACTTTTTACCTTTTACCAAAATATATGACAGAAGATGATGACGAGATGCTGATTATATGTTTCATATTTTTTCCAGCAAACATGAAATACATTTTTGACCTTAAAAAGAATAACATCGAAGCCTTACCGGACGGTACAACGATTGACACCGACGGAAATCTTTGGATAGCCCTATTCCATGGGTCGTGCGTTATCAAAATCGATCCAACTACAGGAACATTACTACAAAAAGTGCCTATTCCGGCACGTCAGGTGACTTCGGTGACTTTTGGAGGTCCAAACTATGATATACTCTTCGTAACTACATCCAGCTACATGAATATAGACGATCCACAGGAACCCCCTTGTGGAAGCACTTTCATGGTGACGGGTTTGGGCGTTAAAGGACTTCCGAGTGTTAATTTTAAACTTCCATAAATTTCCAGAACTTTTTACTTATTTGTTATGAAATCATTGTATAATATCTGATCATGGCAATAAATCTATTGAGACTATATTTTCTTATTTCATAATAAATAAGATTGTTTGTATGTATGTCAACTGGAGTCAGGAATTAGGAGACACATGGTTCCAGGTTCTCCAATTACATTTATAGAAATGATAAGAGGTAAATCGCCTCTTACCAGATAAGCGCACTTCCATCTTAGACAGTTCACTGCGTATATATATTAGAAAACTGGTACGGACACAAAATATTGATCCTTTTAATAAAAAGAGTGAATGTACAAATCAAATCACAATTCTTTATTTAAATAGGCTCAAAAAGCACTTTTGAATCAGTAGTCTGTCCGTTGGTAACAAATCTACCACCGGTTCGGAAAATTAAATCCGCTGAGAAGAAAGCGGCAAGATACTCAATGTTACTCAAACGTTACTCTTTAAAAGATATTTTTGTATGCTACAATGTGTACTATATTTCTTCTGTAAGCAACTGGAATCAAGTCCATACATTTCTATCGCTTAAATAATCTTCAACATTACAATATGCCTTTTGTAAAAGTATTGAGAAAGGTATGCTTAGATGGTTTGGGCATGTAGAGAGAACTAATGAAAGGAGACTGACAAAAATGACTTAGGAGTCAAGAGTGAATGCGAAAGTTGGAAGGATAAGACCGAGGCGCACATTCCTGGATCAAATCCAGGACATTTTAAATACGGGCCAGGTCAAGAGTACTCTAAACTGACGAACTTTTATAAAATGTTTAAAGAGAATGAAAGAAGCGAAGGAGATATGCAAGGATTGTGGCAAGTGGACGGATGTGGTATCTGCCTACCCCTATGGGAATGAGGCGTGGTGCTATGTATGTAACAGGTCAATATAACAAAATAATAACGTTATTTAAAAATGTACCTTAAATCAAGAAAAATAATATTCTATTTTTAACCGAGTTCAATAAAGGAGGAGGTTATCAATTCGTCTGTATTCTTTATAAATACAGACGAATTGATAACCCGCATAAATGTTAAATTTGCATTAAGCATTCGCGCGACAAATGGACAAATAACTCAAGATCATGCCAACCAATTTCGATGATTCTTTTTTTATTGAAAAGGATTGTTTTATGATAGTTTGATTAGGTTATGGGGTGATAATGGGATCCACGGCAAAGTGACGGAACTCTTCAATTCTTAGGAGCAAATTAACGATACTCGGCAGAATCTTCTTGTACAGGCTATTAGGATATTTTAGTCACCTACCGTAACGTCGGTATGGTCAAGTGATTGTCATAGTTAAATATGATGATCAATGGGACTCTTCAACGGCTTACAGTAAGTAAGGCTTTAACTGTCTATGATCAAATGTCAATGACCTTACGTTTGCTATTACCTACACTTATAACTATAGGTTTTAACTACATATATAGTAAAGAAGAGAGCTGCCAAGTGGACATGCGGGACACACCTATCTTTGCTGACGCCGAATATACGAATACGAAGAACTCAAAAAAGAATACTCAACTAATTTTTACTTTTTAGAGCATATTAATATATTTGTAACAGTTTGTTTTGAAGGCGGTTCTCTTTTTGTTAAAATTTTTATATTTATAAAACGCTTCAGGAACCTGGTAGTGCAAAAAAGAGATTACTCTTACAAACTCATTTTTAAATTATATCCTAGTCAACATTAAACCAATAATATAAGCTTTACCATTGTCGATAAAAAGTAAATTTGGAAATAAATACATTGTGATTACTATTGTTTATTTAATGCCCTTTTATTGTAAAATGTACTTTAAATTCAAGCTGTCTAAGTTTTATTTTCTTTAAAATTATTCAGTCGTGAATTTTTAAAGTCAAATTACTAATCTTACCAACTAAAGACGCCAGTGGTTATCTAGGTTGATAACCTAGTCATTGTAGGATTGCTGGATAATATGGTTATTGTTAAATAACTTATATAAGTGATAGGACTTGTATCCAAGGACAGACACGTGAAAGTTGTCAGTATTTCATATTCAGTTTTTAGTAAGGTAAGTATATATACTGTTATTTAAAAAATTATCACTTGAAATTCGGTATGTATATATATATATTTTTTCGCGAGAATCGCTCCAAATAAGCTTCAGAGAACAACATTAAATGTTTTCTTATAAAGCGGAATGTATTAATGTATTAAATCTCAAAATGTTATTTATTAGCTGCCCGCCCCGAATTCGCACGAAATATTTTACCTGTCGCATCAGATTTTAATGCATAATAATATTACTTGAAAGAAGTAAAGAGTGAACTAAAATGTTTATTTAAACAAGGCTTTGTTAAAAACAATTTAAATATACATAGTGGGCGTATTCTAAATTATAGCTAACCTGCCAAGCCGCAGTGGAGCATCGTCATGGGTCTATGCTCTGAAACCCTCTCTCCTATGATAGCGGAGGCCTGTCTCCAGTAGTGGGACGTTAAAAAGTTGCTACTTACCTAATTTAGCTATACTTAAAGGGCATTGAGAGAGCTATCCGTAAAGGTCTTTAAGTGAGCTATCCTTGAAGGATAGCTGACTTATTACCCCAAGATGAATATCCCTCCATTCATGGCTTTGTCTCTAAGGGATTAAGCAGCGTTATCGTTGAAAGCTCCCAGGACTATTGATCTTTTCAGACACCTGTAACAAATGCCGTTATATTTTTAATAATTTACACAAAACTTTGGACAAATTATACATGTAAATCCTCCTCAAGGCTCACTCTATATATTGGTGCAACTCGTATGAATATTCTTGATATATTTATTGAGTTTGTCCCGAACAGACTGACCCGTCGGGGGACTTTATTTTATAATTCTTCACGAAATCTTGAAAACAATCCGCCAGATTGACTTCTAAAACGTGTTCCTTTCGCGAAGTAGACATTCGCTAAAAACAGATTGCTCCAAATTACTAAACGTTCAGGAACTACGTGGGGAACAGCTAGTTCCATTATAAATGTTCTATTATTATAATAACATCTATAAATCCCAAAAGGAAGTTCTTTATTAACGGACTTCCAAAAAAGGAGGAGGTTATCAATTCATCTGTATTTTTTTTATGTTTGTTACCTCATATCTCCCGGCTGGGTGGACCGATCTTGATGATTTTATTTTAATGAAAGGTGGTGCTCGTCATAGGGTCCCGTTTTTTAAAATCTAGTTCTGATGATGGCATCCATGAGAAAACCGGATAAGTGTTAAATTTGCACTAAGCATGTGCGCGACAAATGGACGAATAACTCAAGATCACGCTAACCGATTTCGTTGATTCTTTTTTTTATTGGAAAGGATTATACTTCAAGGGTTGTTTTGTGATGGTTTAGTTAGGTTCTGATGATGGATTCCATGAAAAAGTGACGGAACTCTTCAATTCTTAGGAGCAAATGAACGATACTCGATAGAATCTTCTATAGGCTATCCAGATATTTGAGTTGCCTACCGTAACTTCGGTATGGTCAAGTGCCAGTCGTAGTTAAATATGAAGATCAATGGATCTCCTCAATGGCTTACAGTAAGGGTGCGGTTTATGGCAGAAAATATAAGTGTCTGTAATCAAATAGCAATGAGCTTTGCAACACGTTTACTTCAGATTCACTAAAAAAATTAACAAAAAACGAACCGCCTTCAAATCAGACTTACAAATATATTAATATGGTCTAAAGTCTAAAAAGTAAGAAATAATTGCGTATTCTTTTGTAGTGTTCTTCGTATTCTTATATTCCGAGTCGGTGTCAGCCAAGGTACCTTCATATACAGGTATAGGCGGGAGAAACGCGGGAGCTGCCAAGTGGACACGCGGGGAACATCTACCTTGGCAGGCACCGACTCCGAATATAAGAATACGAAGAACACTACAAAAGAATACGCAATTATTTTTTACTTTTTAGACTTTAGAGCATATTAATATATTTGTAAGTGATTTGAAGGCGGTTCTTTTTTTGTTAAAATTTTTATTTTGAAAATATATTCCTTTTTGTTGCAAACAATAATCATACAGACGTGACATTAACCCATTATACACTCGATGCTCTATGTGTGTTTGTGTTATAAAACAACTTAATGTAGTTTTGTTTTCATATTTTTGTTCTAGAACAACAACAACATTATATCTCCTTATTTTGGCAATAAATGGTCTTTATCAATGCATTGACGTGCGTTTTTATAGGTATAATTAAAATAAGCATTGTATTAAATTTCGCCATATCTACAAATAAGTATTATACGAGTATAGGTATACTTTCATATGAAATTAATGAAAAGCCTTTTATTTGAAATTACAGAGAGGCAATCCATCTTTATTTATTTGTATAAGGTTTTATTTTTCAGATGTCTTTCAAGGTAGAGAAGATAACAGAGCCCGCGCTATTAGGCGAGGGTCCGCATTGGGACGAGCGACAACAGGCTTTATTCTACGTGGATATTTTTGAAAAAGCAATACATAAACATGTATTGGCAACAGGAGAACACACTAAAACTAAACTAGGTACTGTAATCAATTGCCAAGTGTGTATAAGACTAAAACTAAGTATTGCAAGGTTTAGTTAAAAAAATTGGGTGTGGCTGTGTTATAGACTCGGTCGTTTGTTGTACGTGAATACGTCTAGTAGCGTGGGCTTCCCCTCTCGTTCTTTAGTTATCCAGTTGGGTAATTGAATTTCTTTTTTTGATACACCACCAAAATGTAACCCCTGTTTTTGTTATCCTTCGTTTGTCACCCCTATGGAAGCAATTTTAACGACTTATTCGTGTCAACTTCCCAATTTCAGATAAATACTGAGAATTTGACATAAAACTTTGAATTCACATGATCTGAAACTCGAACCCAGTACCTCATGTCTGTAGCCGAACAAGGTGACCAATGAGACAATCTAGCAACTTAAATATATGTTTTTATATAGAATAATATTGCAGATGGAAAAGTTGGCTTCGTAGTACCAGTGGAAGGTACATTGGATCAGTTTGTTGTGGGGTTAGACAGGACCTTCTGTATCATACAATGGGATGGAGCTGATGGTAGTCCAGCTAAAGTGGTTCGCGAACTGGGGACTGTTGATAACGATGTAATTCCGAGTACCAGGATTAATGACGGGAAAGCTGATCCCAGAGGCAGATTATTTGCAGGTACACAATTCATGTCTAGCAACTCTTGTCAACCTTTTCTTAATCGGTTTGCAGGGTTTAATAAAGACTATCGTAAAGTGGCGATTGCAACATTAACAGAGGTCCCGTGTTTTGTTTTACAGCAAGCAAAGTTTAAGAAATTGTATTTTTAATTTGCTTTACATAGAATTTTTGAGAGGCTTCCCTTTAAAACCAAGAAAAATTGCATTCCGGTACAAATGCTGTTATAAAAGACATTAAGAGGCAAACTTGCAGACTTGCCAGACTTGCATTTCACCTTCAAACTGTATCATCGCTAATCAAGCTTTAATTTTTACCTAATGAGTTCACCATATGATAAAAATAATCAAATTAGCAACTGAGATATTGGCATCATGCACGCTATCATTTGCGACACGTAAGAGAAAGAAAACAAATTCTCTTCCATTAAAAGTTTATAATGCATCAAACTTAAAATAGAGACAAATCGGGGACTTTTTTTTAGAACTTTTTAATAGGATTATTACAGTCACACATTGGGTAAATTTAATCGTTTACGCAGCATACGACACTTGAGCTTTTTTCTATTGGTTGCAATATTAATTAATATTCGAATAGTATCCATAACTTTTCAATTAGAATCTTTCTCAGGAACCAGACCACCAGGCCTTGCTCCCAATAGAAATAAAATGAGGTGTGGGTGTGTTAAGGACACGGTCGTGTACGTGAATACATCTCAAAAATGACCTTCAAAATGGCGGGGATTCCCTTTCCACACGAGTGATGTATTACAGTCCTTACTTAGCGTAATAAATTCTTAGATCTTTTAGCTATCCAGTGGTGTAATTGAATTTCGGATGGAGGCGATAGATATGTAGCTACAACACCAAACTATTAAATAAGCTTGAGAGACTTCAAAATTGATGTATAAGATTCATATTTGGTCTCCGCAAATATGATCATATTTCCGATTTCCGCAATATACTCAAGTGGCTCTCAATTCGCCTTCGCTGGAATACTCGCCTTCTCTTCTCTACTACGTGCTGTTTGATCCTAAAGCGCCTGTATATCTGAGGAAACGCTTTTGAGTTCCTTGACGTGTCTCGTAATCGACAACTCCGTTCGCAAGAAAACTTACTTAGAAAAATTCCTTCTCACTCTAATTCATCTTTTTCAAAATCTTTCTCAGTTCTTACTGCTCGTCTTTGAAACTCAGCGCCGATCAATATAAAATATGCTCAGTCCCATAATTTATTTAAAAAGATGGTAAAAGACTACTTCCCGTCCAAGAATTGACTAATTGATACTATTTTTATTAATTATTATGAGTGTTATTACTATTAGTCGTAAATATATTAGGTACACCTTTCTCTGCTTCTTTTGTATGTGTCCTTCTAAGCACTTTTGATTGCCTGGAAGAGATCGATATTTCAGCGATAAGGCCACCAATTTTACTCCATAATGTATATGATTATGTCTTAACTGTATTGTTTATTTATCTATTGGGTGTGCAATAAAGAGTTTTGCATTATATTGTATATCCCCCACTTTGTTATCATTCGATTTTTTCAATTGCCTCGCTATAGATGCGATTTTAGAAACATATTCACGTCAAAAATATAATATTATTTACGTTACATGTTATAGGTACTTTGGGTTATGAAGAACCTTTAGGAAACTTTGTCCGTGAAAAGGGATCCCTATATCGAGTAGACGGAGGTGGTATATCCAAGCTTTGTAGTGGAATTAGTGTTTCCAATGGCCTAGCTTGGGACTTAAAAAGAAAGGCTCTTTATTACACTGACTCTTTAGAGGAAAAAGTCAGGAGGTACGATTATGACGTCGAAATTGGAGAAATATGTAAGTGGTTTTATCAGTTCCCTGTTTTTTTGTCTATGGCTATATCACTAATTCCTATAAAGAAAGTCGGATCTGACATTTAATCAGGTCAAGCGTTGAACTTTACCTCGTAACACTAAATTTCATTTTATTTTTTTTAGTTTTTATCAATGAAAGTGACTCGAAGCCGCTCTTCTGATCCGTTTTAATTTGTAGATGTGACTTTCTTTGTAGGGACTAGCAATATTATGAACACAAATGTTATAGTCTGTGGAGTCCGTGATAAGGCGTCACGAGCGCTCGAAAGTTCTAGAACTCGTAGTCGTTAAATAGGATAAAATAGTTACAAATTTTATATGAAAGTATTATTAAACATTTCCACGCCTGGTGTTCACATCAAGAAGTGAAATCTAATAAAAAATATCTTTATTCAAGTAGGCATATTACAGTACTTTTGAATCGTCAAATTATATATTTTTTTCCACCCTAATACTAATATCCGTCTGATGATGGTACTCAAGAACGGCTTAAAATCTAAAGTACGAGTGTTCCTTCGCGCCCTGATCCGAGAAAACCCACAACAAACTCAGTTGGGTATGTTTTTTGTTACCATCATCATTACAATAACATATTAGTTTATTATATTTTAATTCAAATTAGAGCAATTCTTTCACTCCCACGCGTTTCTATCGTCTAGGTAATCTTGCAACTTATAATACGATTTTTCTATCAACTTTCTTTTAACAAAGACTTTGAATTTATTAATTGACATTTTTAGAACGTCTTGTGGGAGTTTATTATAGAAACGTATACAGTTACCCTTAAATGAGTTGTTAATCTTATGCAGCCTACTAGAATTTATAACAAGTTTGTTTTGCTTTCGTAAGTTATATGATATATATTCACTCTTTTTATTAAGAGTCAACGTTTTTATGTACGTACAACAAGTTTTCTAATATATATATAAACTGTCATTATGTTAACTTAATTATTGTTAACTAAATACTATCATTAAGTATTAGGATATTTTACTTAGTGATGTTGTAGGCGACGTAATTTTGTTGAGAGGGGATGTGTGTTATTCTTCCACTCAAGAATCTCTCTAGTGCTAGATAGATCTTTGATTTGTCCTTGAATTGGAAGATAGAGAGCTTTGACAAGTGTAAACTTCAATAACTAGCCATTTTTGTAGACCGTTAAGCTAATCGATTCCTGTACCGAGAAGGCGCATTCCCTGTTTTACGACGGAAAATTAAGCAGCATATTTTAATCCGACCGAAATCCTGTACATGTGACAAATCACTTAACAGTCCGTGCAATTGCGGCTTGTTAGGTTATAAGTAGTGTTTCTCCCTAAGTATCGAGCGCTTATTTCCAAGATTTCCTGGAATACATCTCAATGTTTTTTAAGAACCATTAAAATGTGATCTGCATACTCGAATTAGTAGTCATGACTTTGCTATTATTGCTAACGGAGAAATAAAATGCAAGATTGGTTTTTGCCAAAAAACGAAAATGACGAGGAAGACTTATACCCTTAGATTAATTTAGTATTTTTATTATTATTAGATTTAGTTTTGATTGTATTCTAATTTAAAATTTATTTATTATTATTAATTTTAATTTAAGTTTTGATTTTTTCTGTATCTTTTATATATTTGTTTTGTTTTTTTATGTTACTAAACTGTAAACTGGGACAAGTGCCTTTTAATAAAGATAAATAAATAAATAAAATAGTATAATAAGACTATAGAAATATACAAGAGTAGGTCAGCACTTAAAAAAAAAAGTGCGTGCGTACAAAGTATACATGTCAAATTGAAACTTCTTTGGCAAACTAATTTTTAAGTCTTATTTATATTTCTACAAATTTATGGCTTTAGATTTCCGACACTTAGAGGGAGGGCAAAAGGAAAATATGTTAGGAATTGAATTATCATTAAAATATTAAGTGTCGAAAATTATTACAAATAATTTATTGAAATCTCAAATGACGCGTGGCAAATTAAAATGACACATTTTAAGCAAATATCAAAACTACATAACCTTCAAAAAAAATTTGCATATAAACGCTGCACATGGCGTCACGAAGATGTCCAGCGTTTTATCCGTAAAAATTTTACCCTCATGCGACTTAAGAAGTTTCTGTGCAACAATTATTGCCCCGTGTTATTTTGCCTTGATTTATGAAAAAGACAAAAACATGTTTTTCTTCTTACCAAAACTTTCTTTTCAAGTTATTTTCCCTATATAAGATGAAAATGAGATTCTTATTCAATATTGCATATTTCTTTCAGCAAACATGAAATATATATTTGACTTTAAAAAGAATAACATCGAAGGCTTACCGGACGGTACAACGATTGACACCGACGGAAATCTTTGGATAGCGGTGTTTTTTGCATCGTGCGTTATCAAAGTCGATCCAACAACTGGAGAATTACTACAAAAAGTGCCTATTCCGGCACCTCAGGTGACTTCGGTGACTTTTGGAGGACCAAACTATGATATACTTTTTGTAACTACATCCAGATACGTAAATACAGAAGCACAGGAACCTCCGTGTGGTAGCACTTTCATGGTGACGGGTTTAGGCGTTAAAGGACTTCCGAATGTTAATTTTAAACTTCCATAAACACTTTCGAGATCTTACTTATTTGATGTCGTTATATCTGACGATGAAAATAAATCATACTTTTTTCATCTCTATATATTACTATCTGATCCAGCAATATTCGTTCCGCCTCAGATCAATAAATAAAAAGGTCGAATGATAATTGCAGAAGGTTTCAACATCAGTAAAAATGTGATCAAAACTTAAATGGAACAAATAAAATTATATTTATATAAACAAAGAACAAATATAATTATAAAAAACGATGTTCGCAACTGCGGGAGTCCCTGACTTCTTCGCCATACTCAGATCGCGATCTGCATCTTACTGGGAACGGCTTCGTCATAGTTGCAATGGAATATTATCCCTTATAAGAGAAGACTTCAGAATTCCCTTCACGAGATACTGGTCTACCCTGCATCAGACACGAAATAATAATATAAACTTTTTTAATTTTTAATTTGTTTAAATTTGATAAGTATTTTTTGATTTCATTTTAGGTTAATTTTAATTTTAATGTTTAATTTTATTAAATTTTTAAAAACATGTAATATGTGTTGTTAGCCCGAAATAAAGGATATTATTATTATTATAATTCGTAATCAAATAAACGAGCTTTACTTAAAAGGTTATAGTTGCGATCAGAAATTGTTGGTTGTCAATGTCAAAAACAAATTGAAAAAAAAAAAACAAAAGCATTTAATTTGATTTCAGAACGACGTGACGTACATCAAACCTTTGACAGTGAAAGTAAAAAATTATACACTATAATTTAATGTGCTTTTCAATGACATAAATTTAATTAATTTCTAAACGACTGTACGAACATCAAGTGTATGCACGAAGGAATACTTTCTAAAGGAAAGCGAAATTGTTGTTCTTACTATATTACAAGCATTTTTTTCATATTTATTCCCCTTTTAAACCTTCCCTGGGCTTTCACCAATAATTCAAAATCAATATTAGCCAAATAAGTTTTAGACTAATGAACCGGATACCGAAAACAGAAAGTTAAGCTGTCGGTAACAACCTCCGACATAACTCTTCGAATCGCGAACCTGAAATTGACACATGATGCTTGACTTGACTTAATGTCCTGTACTCCGAAGGCGGGGCAGAGTGCGTCCACAGTTATTTTCTATCGCGAACGATCTTGAGCAACACACTTCATCTCGCTCCACGTCGTTTCAATGTTCGCCACGGCCAGTACGGAATGGTACCAAGTGTATGGAGGCCGGCCACGCTTCCCTTTACCTTAAGAATTCCATTCAGAGCTTGCTGGAGTAAGGTAAGGTAACCCATTCACGTCCTATTGCTGGGCACAAGCCTCCTCGCTCATGTGGGAGGGTTTCTTAGAGTATAGAACCACCACGCTGCCCCACAGGGGATCAGCAGGCATAGTACACAAGTGCACTCTCTATAGGTATACTTCACTTTCATAGTCCGATGGGATGGTAATCCGACACTCGTGGAGAGAGATCAGGCGCAAGACCTCAATATCGAGTTTTGTATTGGCCCGACCGGGACTCGAACTCAGAACCTCATGTTTGTTGGACTGAACATGCTAACTACTAGACCAATGACTTCTTGCCTTGTATGGATATATGTTTAGAATCCCGACGGGACGGGGCACATAGTCCAACGAACCGATGGACGTCGGGGCCCGAAAGTGCTGGAATGGCGACCCCGCACCGGACGGCGCAGTGAAGATAGACCCACCACAAGGTGAACCAACGGCATAGCGAGGATCGCCGGCAGCCGCTGGATTCAGGCGGCACAAGATCGAGCACAGTGGGCATCATTAGGTAGAACTTTGTCCAGCGGTTGAAGCGACGACGACGACGAAGTTATAACTAACTTAATATACTAATTCTACTGGGCTAATTCTCCAGATACAAGGGAAACATTTGGTAATTAAAATATGTTTTTTTATAATAAATTATATTTATTGGAGCTTAACACAGGAGTTGGGGAAGCCCTTTGCCCCGAGCCCTGTGACGCGGAAAGTAGATCCACATGGTGGTAGTTGTGGAGAGCCGCGGTCCATGGAGGCAGATGTTACGTACAGCTGGTCCAGGGCAGCTCCGCCCCAGGTTGCGGAGGTAGTCTGCAGCGCCGGGATTGGAACCTTCTCCAGAAGAACGCCTTTTTTGGGATCGATTTTAAGCATCTGGAATTCAAATATGTCAATTCGCTATATGCTTTAATTAAAAGTTTAACATTCGCTCACACATTTATATATATATATAAAATTGAATAGTAGATATTCTGCCAATGATAATAAAGTATAAAGCAAAGCGGCCGTCCTTATTTAATGATGATAATAAGCATTGTTTATCAATACATACAATAATAAAATAATTTTATTAGGTACCTGTGATCCATCAAAGTTAGCCACCCAAAGGTTTCCATCGGTGTCTATGGTCATGCCATCGACAATGCCCTCTAGACCATGATCCTTATAGATGAATATTAGCTTTGGATTTGCTGTAAAAATAAAAAAAATTCTAACTACCGTCATTACAGAGTAAACAAAGAAAGCAAAGCTAATTATTAGATATATTTTATTGTAAAGAAAATTGAACCTTCATGCACTAACATAAAGTAAATTTTAAAGTAACAAGGATAATTATTACTGTTATAAAATATCAGTTATTCTTTTTGCTATCGTGACGATTTTGCTATTTTAAAATGTACTTTAACAAAATGTTTTAAGGCTTGATTTTATTCAACAATAGATTGGATCAAATTATTAAGTTTGAAAGCAAATATTCAAAATGCAAAACTTTCTTCTATAATATTAGAGAAGGATATATTTGTAATACATTATGTCTCAGAACTTCCCTATAAACGACATTTGATACCCTGGAGTTCGACTCGGGATACATTATGTTCTTTAGATTGAAGATTTTTAAATTAGTTGTCTTTTGAATGGAATGTCCCATTTTGATAATTTCAAAAGTATTTTCAAGGTAATGAAATGGTTTTTAATAAAATATCATTAAATAGTATAAGAATTAACACAGAGGTATGAATAATATGGTTTAATTAATGTGAGCGCTTTTGTTGACTTTTGAAATTCAAAAAATTACAAAAACTGACATAGCAATAGTAGTTGGACATATGGTATCACGGACTTTTTTGTAGTTAACGTTCTATAATACTGTAGAACATTTTTTTGTTATATCTTCAAATTTTCGCAGAGCACGCGATCACAGATTTTTGTTTCACTCCTTGGGTTACATTAATTCAAAATGCATTATTGTACGTAGGGATCCCTATTTTTAATGCCTACGTCACTCAATGAAAAAGCAGCTTTCGAATGGTGAAAAAATTTTTGAAATCGATCATCTTTTGTGTGAAAACGTTACAAACATACATATATACTTATATGCATACAAAGACACAAATGTTCCATCTTTATAATATTTTATATATAATGTAGATCAAAACTGCCTTTAAGAGCGTTTCATTAAAATGAATATCTTAGGAGATATCAGAAATTTAAAAAATGGTAGCGCAGCGCATGGAATAGATGACGCCGTACTTTACCATCCAAATTTAAGTGTACGCAGACGCAGGTGCAATTGATTCTATAAATATAACTTACATATGTTACCGGTTTCGATGTCGTAATCGTATCTTCGTATCGCATATTCGAAGGAGTCTGCGTAGTAGAAGGCCTTCTCCTTAACGTCCCAACAGAGGCCGTTGGAGATATCAATGTCCTGTACCACGCGATGTAACGTACCGTCCGGGTCTACCCGGTGCAGGGATCCCTTCTTCAGGTGGAACTTCCCAGGTTCGTATTCATATCCCATTGTGCCTGGGAAGTATGGTTTATCAGTCTTTGGGTTAAGTGAGCGTTATGAAAAAGTGTGAACGGGTGTTGAAAGGGAGACAGTTATGTTTCGATTAATGGTAGGGGCAAGAGGGAGAGGTGCGAGCGCACATTTTCTTCACTTTATTACGCACTCTTAGCTAGGGATGACAAGGCTAGGCGAAAATATATACATAAATGCAGTAAGTTGGGTATGGTAGAAGTATAAAAGTAAAATAAATGCGGTAGAGATGAGAGAGTTGAGAAGTATGATTGGATTAAAATTGAGTGACAAAATAATAAATAGTGTGATAAGTGAACGTTGTGGTATAAAAGAAGACGTAGTGACTAAAATTGAGAAAGGTATACTTAGATGGTTTGGGCAAGTAGAGAGAATGAATGAAAGGGGACTGACTAAAAGGATTTATGAGTCAAGAGTGAGTATGAAAGGTGGAAAGGGAAGACCATTGCGAACCCGGACCTAATCCAAGACATTTTAAAAAAGGGCCAGGTCAAGAGTACTCTAAACCGACGAACTTGTATGAAAGGTTTGATGAGAATGAAAGAAGCGAGGGAGATATGCAAGAATCGTGGCAAATGGAAGGACGAGGTCAAACGTGAAATGAGGCTTGAAGCATGTAGGTATACAATACATTTATAAATGTATGATGGTCTAATGCACATTTTTTTTATTGCTGATAAGTTAGGGCTTGATTGTTATCTCATCTGATGGTTAAGTGATGATATCATTTTAAGAGGGAAAGCGCTAGAGGTTAATTACCTCCAATTCAAGATTCTTTATTGCAATTAAATGCCTAATATGTGTGCCCAAAATTTAAATGTCATTAAAATAAATAAGGTAAGGTAAGCAGCAGCCCATTAACGTCCCACTGCTGGGCACAGGCCTCCTCACTCATATGAGGGTTTTTAGAGCATAGACCCACCACGCTGCTCCACTGCGGATTGGCTGGCATAGTACACATGTGCACTCTCTATTCCTTCACTGTTATACCCCGATGTGACGATAATCCGACACAACCGGAGAGAGATCGGGCGCAGGACCGACGGCTTAACGTACTCTCCGAGGCATGGGGGTGGATCACACCGCCAACTTCCCAACTTCGGGCAAATATTGAGAAAATATAATAAACTAACACGATATTGTAATGATGATGGTAAAAATAATACAAAGTACCCTCCTAAATTTAGATTTGAAGTCGTTCTTTAATACCATAACCAGTCGTACATTAGAATTAGAGTGTGGAAAAAATATATTACAATTCAAAAGTGCTATAAGGCCTATTTGAATTAAGATATTTTGATGTAGAAGCTTGATCATAACTTATTTCCGCGTATTTTATGGGTTTGGAACTAANTTTTTTTTTTATTGCAGACAGATTAGCGCTTGACTGTGATCTCACCTGATGGTAAGTGATGATACAGTCTAAGATGGAAGCGCGCTAATCTGTTAAGAAGCGATATACCCCTTACGGTTTCTACACAGCATCGTACCGGAACACAAATCTCTTTGTTCTGGCGGTATGCTTTTGCTGGTAGGGTGGTAACTAGCCACGGCCGAAGCCTCCCACCAGTCCACACTCAGACAAATTCGAACATACAATTTCCTAAATTCGTCCTACCGGGGATCGAACCCGGGACCTCCGCTAGCAAAGCGAATACTCGCACCACAGCGCCAGCGAGGCCGTCACACAAAAGTCACAAAAATTAAAAAGTCATACAATTTTTTTTTCATTTGGCATTTTCGTACATTCTGAGGTAACTTATTATATATTTTGATAGCCATTGCAAGTAATTTACCTCATATGTTTCTTGTAGCTTAGTGTAGGTTGTCTTGCAGTCTTTCAGAAACATATGTCTATAGATATTGTTTATAAAAAGTTTTTATTGATGACAAGCTTGCGATGTAACTTAAGGTTAAGTTATGATACAGTCAGAGAAAACATATATTCGAATTGAAATTGTACCCCGGACTAGGAGGGGGGGGGGGGGG
>JACTOM010000493.1:1553506-1663097 GCA_015832385.1 Elymnias hypermnestra | reverse complement strand
GGGGGGGGGGGGGGGGGGGGAAGATACTAACACATTGCTGTTAGTCAATTAGTTCTTAGACAAAGAGAGAGAAAGTACACTTTATTGCATAAAGAACGGAAACGAGAAGGCTGTCCCCATAATTGCGATTTCTATTAGGCAACCGTAGGGTTAGCCAGAAAAGGGATTCTTACCAACAAAAAGCCTTCCACGGGGATCTGCTTTTGCGTCGTTAATTCTGTTTTGTGGAGAGTGAGTGTCTAGTTCGGCTATACGTCGTACTTTTCGCGCTTCGCCAACTCCGTCCCATTTAACCAATACCACATCCCGTTTAAGTCCCACTACAAACTCATCTTTCTTTCCCTCCACTGGGATTATGAAGCCGGGCATATCCTCTGTAAATGTAACATGCGACTTCATCTATATAACAGAACTCATTACCATAAGGTATATTATCAGCAGTAAATAAATTACAGACTAAATGAAAAGTAGAAATTAAAAAAAAGACCTTATTAATAACAACTACTTTACTATATTCAAATAATGTTATCATAATTATTGCGATCGTTAAAATAAAACAATGTTTGATACATTGTTTTATTGAAAGTTATTTTATACGATGTGTTTATTTTATATTAGCAGACCCGACAGACATCGTTCTGTCAAAAAGATTTGGAATGCGGCAGCTTTCAGTTTTACAAATATTAAACAAAACTCAATCGATTAAATGACACACAGGTCTTTTTTGTTTTGAAACAAAAGATAGCGTAAATAAATGACATCTTTACATAACCTATGGAAGATGAATAATTTTAAACAAAAGATAGTAGCATAAATGAATGCCATATTTACATAACCTAGAAATGAATTAACAAAACGTTGCTATAGACAACGGTCTAATAATTTATGTCACAACCTTGTGGATGCGTGGGTGGATGCGTGGGAGTGCGTGGGTGGATGTGTGGGAGTGCGTGGGTGGATGTATGAGAGTGCGTGGGTGAATGCGTGGGAGGGTGTGTGGAAACGCGTTTATAAGCATTGAAGTGACGTACGACATTTTGCCGGTCATTGTGCGCTCGAGTTTTCGTACCAGAAACAAATAACTGTCCACATAAATTTGAAAAAAAAATGGTAAAGAGTTGATGGAATTCAAAAAATGAATAGCCTAAAACCTTCTACAATTATTTCCGCGTCAAATGGTCGTGGTCTCATGCCGATCGGTACAGTAGTTTTCAAGTTTATCGATAACAAAGAAAAAAGGAGTCGCTTTTATGTATATAGGTATATTTATATACACATATATTTACATATATAATAGTTTGTCTATTGGTACAATAAAAAACAAAAAAGACATTTAAAGATTAAAAAAGGTGTTATTTAGGAGTCTCGAAAGAATTGTATCTAATACACACACACACACACTGACGAACGCTCACACACACGCACCCACACCAATGCACATACGAAAACATGTTAGAGTCTTGCGTCTTTATTTAAGTTAGTTCTATTCTGAATTAAAATAAAATAATAATAACATACCTAATTGTTTTAAACTTAAATTTTCGTGGTTTATTAACATATTTTTTTATTTTTTTTATCAGTAACGTCGTGACCACGATCCATGCAACTGGGTCGAAATATCGGCAAAATTAAAAAATAAGAAATTAAAAAACGCCATCGTGGTATGTACCCGTTCAAATAGTCAATAAATAACATACCTGATCTTTTAAAGATTGTTTTATCAAAATCAGTAATTATGCTTACCCAATTTGGCAGAAGTGTGTTTGCCGGTTGCAGGGTCATATTTGTGGATGCTCTTGTCGAATATACTGACGAAGAATAGAGCCTGATGGTCGTGTGACCAGTGGGGGCCTTCGCCCAACCACACTGGCTCTGTCACAGCCTTCACTTCTGGGGCCATCTGTATGTAATAACTTCAATGAGATTCCCATAAACTTGAATGGTCATACACATCCTTACACTAAATCCCGGGAGAATAGAGAACTTAATTTTTATATCATTTACGATGAGGAACTTTAAAGATGAGATCAAACAGCTAAATTCCTTTTTTTTTAGTATTTATTGTTGGAGGCAAGCACTAGTAATATAAAAAAATAGCAAGTTTGTGCAAAAAATTACCCTTTTATGTGTTCAAATAATGTATCTGGGAGAGAGATAAGAAAGATCAGGTGTAAGAAGGAAAGCAACACTGCTCTATTAGTATTGTCAGGCTTTCGTTTTCTGTAGGGTACTTTCCTATCTAGTAAGTAGCAGCCCATTAACGTTTTTAAGCCAACGTTACAAAAATCTTCTCTTGCTTTAGACAATATTTATTAATCAAGATGCAATACTCTTTGGTAAATTAGGATATCTAACAAAGTCGTTAAAATATTTGAAAATTATTATTTTTTTCTAATATTTTAACTGTTTTATTTGATATCAGTCAACTATAGTATTGCATTTTGATTAAAATATATTTTCAATTATATCTCCGCAAATTATTCAGTTATCTAACTATTAAGATTAAATGACTGTAACTGGTATGTGTATAAAGCAGGTTCAAATTATATTACCTTAATTATATGTATAGATGAGTATTTATTATAGAATGAAACCTTATAACACTGTAACTATCCACAACCACTTTGTTTATAAGAAGCCGAGTATTTTGCAAGTTAATTTGAAATGATTTTATAAAACTTGACAAACTCTTGAAGGGGTTTACAGTCAGTTATCTATATATTATCATAAAATAATAAATAAAAACTAATCTCTATTTGTTATCACTAACGAGTACGTTTGTAACCGCGTGCTATATAACTCGATCTCGATCACGTTCACCTTATTTTCTGCGGAAACTCTAATACGTAAGGTTCTATGACATAACAGCTTAAGGAAAACACATTCGTAACTTCGTATTTTCATAAAAAAAATAGTTATACATTATGGCTTTCTAATTCTATCGTTAAAAAAAGAGAGAATACACTTTACAAAAGGCGGCCTTAACGCTAAGTACCGATTTCTGCCAGGCAACCTTAGGGTTAGACAGATTTATTACGGAAATGGGTAGGTGGTGTATAAAAGGTGTAGTAGATAGATACATACAAAAATACATACTAATAAATAATATTTACATACAAACCCAAAAATACATATTATAATAAATTAACATATATAATTATATATAAGTATAGACGTCGTCTAAGTGCACAGGTAGAGGTAGTGAACCTTGACGAGGTTTTTAAAAACATTAAAAGAATTAGCCTCTCTGATCGTCAGAGGTAGCTCATTCCATAAATTGATCCCCTGTACCGCAAAGGATTGCCCAAAGAACATAGTTTTATGGGGAATAATATTTAGTTTAACGCTCCTCGATGGCCTTAAACAATTAAAATTAAAAGACAATGTTCTACGACTTTAAATTGTTCTATTTTATGTATAATAAAGAGGTAAAACAATTCTTTTAAGAGGTTACTGCGTTAACTTATGTCGTACATATTCACTCTCATGTGAAATGAAATTAAAACACTGACCTTTAAGGAATCAGACTGTCACTATCTCATAAAAAAAATCAATTTTAAAGTTTGTTAAAGTATCATAAATATCAATATAATTGAAATTCAAATTTTGATATTGAAACTACATATATACTAAACATCTAGAAGTTTGTTTTAAAAAAGGCACATTCTGTATTTGATAGATTTACAAGTATACTAAATTCTTGTGAATTATAGTTAAAACTTCCTCTAAAGGATGACGTAATTACAGCGAGGTCAGATCTAATGGGATTCTAGTGAGGCGAATTACTCAATACTCGATATGTCGTCCCAACCATACAGATGTAGTCAGTAGTAACACAAATCTAAATAAAACATTCCCTTTCTTCTTTTGTACAAAAGATTCTACTTGTTCTTTTGTTCAATGGTTTTCAGGTGTGTCAACGTAGATTACGCGAATTAGCACAAAATTTGACCTTAACTTTAAAGTATAAAGTTAGGATAGTTTAGAAATTAGATCATGGGTCGGCAAACTTTTCTTATAGAAGGGCCACTAATGTTATCAGGATATTGGTGTAGGCCACTAATGTTGAGGATATTCATGCTGGCCACAAATGTAAGCAGCATATTGGTGCGGGCCACAAATGTAATCAGTATAATGGTGTAGGCCACAAATGTTATTGATGCGAGCCACAAATGTAAGCAGATTATTGGTGCGAACTACAAATGTTATTAGGATATTGATGCGGACCACAAGTCTGTGCAGGATAGTGGCGTGGGTCACAAATTTTATGAGGATTTTGGTGTAGGCCGTAAAAGTAGCATTTTTTTTTTATTGCTGACAGATTAGCGCTTGACTGTGATCTCACCTGATGGTAAGTGATGATACAGTCTAAGATGGAAGCGCGCTAATCTGTTAAGAGGCGATATACCCCTTACACGGTTTCTACACAGCATCGTACCGGAACACAAATTTCTTTGTTTGGCGGTACGTTTTTGCTGGTAGGGTGGTAACTAGCCTCGGCCGAAGCCTCCCACCAGTCCAGACTCCGACAAATTAGAAAATACAATTTTCTAAATTCGTCCTACCGGGGATCGAACCCGGGACCTCCGCTAGCAAAGCGAATACTCCCACCACTGCGCCAGCGAGGCCGTCAAATTAGTCGCGCATATTAGTTCGGGCCACAAATGTTATCAGGATATTGGTGTGGGGCACTAATTTTATGAGAATATTCGTGCAGGCCACAAATGTAATTAGCATTATGGTGTGGACCACAAATGTTATCAGGATGTTGGTGCCACATTCCATCTATTTTATGATGAACATGGCCACATACATGATTTTTTATAGATTCCACAATTTTTGCATTTATAACCATATTTATCGTTAATCTTATTTTTAGTGGCTGACTGGCCACTAGTTGCCGACCTCTGGTGTAGATCATAGACAAAAAAGTATACTTTTGTGTGAAAGTACTAGTAAAAGTTATTGTAATAAAACGTATAGAATCACAAAAAACTTTATACAAAAAAGTGTTGTTTTTTGTAACTACAATGCAAAATTTTACTTTAAGAAAGTGTTTTCCATCAGTCATGTCAGTAGCGTGTTATTATTATCGTATTTTATGCTTAATTGTCACAGTATCGGCGTGTATTTTGTTAATAATAATTAACATATATTATTAGGAAATGTTTTTCTTTCCTTAAATTGCTGGAATCAAATATCAACAACGTATCTTCACTAACAAATCTATTTCAAAAAATTCACTTGCTTATCAGCTTTCTATAAAAATAAGTGTAATACCACGTCATGTGTGCATTAAGATATGTCGGCGTGTATTACATCCATATCTGGACCTACTGGTTGGTTTTATAATTTACTCTTATCAACGTGATACTGTTAATCGTCAACTCAAAGAGTTTTGATAACAATTGGGAAGATTGCAAATATATTTAGAATCATTTAGCTGACGAGGACATTACTTCGGGCCACGTGTCGTCTAATAAACACTATTATTTAGATTATTTTTTGCAATTTCAACGATATTAGTTTACTCTCATTTGTATGCCTGCATGCCCTGATTCAACTAATGATATATACATTTTTAGCAGCAGATTGACCTCATTAAGCTAATTATATATTTTTTCAAATCAAATCATTTATTTGCTAAATATACAATAATTATAATCGTCAGGGTAGCGTAGTAGGTATGTTACAAATTTATTACATAAAATATGGAATTTAATTAATAATAAAAGAAACTATGTCAATCTAAAAATATAAGAAGCGAAATTAAAGATTACATTATAATAATACAGAATGTCACAAAATACAATATTTAGCAGCAGATTGCACTGATTTAGATAATTATTGAACATTAGATCTTTTTGGTTGGATTGGATCTCAATGTATACTTATATGTATACTATACTTATATGTATACTATACTTATATGTATACTATACTTATAATAGCTGCATCCGACAGTATGACTCGTGTAGTCCCGACCCATTGGGAATATGGGGAAATCCATACTTAGTGGCCGTTATATTGAAGGAATTACTTTGCTAAATTTCCAATCCAGCGCGAATAATTTTGAGTATACAGTGATGAATGAATGACTATTAGTTTGCAGATGTATTATTAACTTTTCTAATGACCTCCTTTGTATAATTTCAAAGTCTATAACGATCATAAAAATAGTACACATAGGTATGAATACCATATTTTTATATTATTTATTATATATATTCTTTGCAGTGTTTTACTGCAAATAACTTATTATCCTTTCTAAGGATCTGAACCGTATGTATAACGAATTCCATTTAAATCGGTTCAATAGTTTTGGCGTAAAGCGCGACAGACACAACATCTTTTGCATTTATAATGTTAATAATAGAGATTGACAGTACGTAGGTGTTTTTTTAAGTCATATTTGGCAAATCTTTGCTCATTGAAAGCAATTTATAATACATCATAATATAACAACTGTTCGAGCTCAGAGTAATTTTATAACGGGAATAGCAAACATTTCAAAGTTTAATATTGAATGCTATGATGTATCTCGAAATAAAGGTTTCAAGTTTTTTTTACCAAAATATTTTAATAAGATTGTATGATTTCATTCAATCCTAATTATTGATTGTTTTGGGAAAATTTTGAGATAAATATTAATCCACATTAAAATACCAAAAGTTTGAGATGTAACAAAGATAGATAAAGCGATAGATAAGTAATTTTACATATACTTCTAATGATGGAAAGAAATTTGTCAAAATATTAGTATTCTTAATAAAAAGACCTTCAAATTATTATTAATGTATTTCTAACTGTTATGTGCCATTCAAACTACTAAAACACAGTAGATAGCTTTGTATATTCACCGGCAGACATAAATAACTTATTTATTAATAAATATCATATCATAAACAACAAAGGACTTGATTAAATCATTCACTTTCATACATATAGTTTTTCCCAGCGATGTCACCCGCTTAATTCTCAAACTAGTGGAATTATGAGAGAATTCCGATTTAATAGCTAAACAGCTGAAGACACAATAACTTTTATCAAAAATGGTCAAGCAGGTTAAGAGTCTTTCGTGTCACATTCACAAAAATACATAAATATATAAATAAGAAAAATGTGCTTTAGTTACTTCCTGCTCACATTACTCTTAATACGAGTATTGTTGTTATTGAAGACCTTAAAAGTTACAATAACAAGTACAATCCAAAAAGCGTTGTACTTACAGTATATTTATATAATTAAATATGTGGAATATTCACGAAACAATAACCGTAGACGTCTAGGTGTAAAATACTAAATATTGTGATTGACAGTGTTTAACATATATACCTATGGCTTTTGTAATATCTAATCTAAACTGCACAGTCGCACATCTGACAGATTAGGTTTATGGCACTTTAGATAATTTACATTATTTAATACGAAACTATCTTGACTTAGTAATGAGAGAAACGGTATACATCGTATATGGTAACCAGTTTTCATTCTCCTATTTTAGATTGAATGGCGTCGTCCTAATTTAATCTGTTGACTTCTTAATATAGACACGAACAGGGTATTACGTGACTGGAATTGAACTCTCTACAATACTAGTTTTCTGAATAGAAAAAAGGGTTTTTAAGTCACTTAGTTTAGGCATAACAGTTCCATTATTATCACCTACTATTAGTTTACATTCTCCCTATACACAGGGTTATATAAAATGGGAGATACGGGTGATAGATAATGCATTAAGCAAAAGTAAATTTTTGAATCATCTCATTTTTTTTTCAAATAAAAACTATCAATAGCTAGGCCACACTATTGAAGACGATTCAAATATCGTTTTTTCTATATATTACTTAAATGAATGACTGATGATAACATTAAAGAACGATTTACAATCCAAGGTTATGAGGGTTCCTTCGCGCCCTGATCTGAGGAGAGCCCACACCAAACTCAGTCGGGTGTACGTTTTTTTTTGTTATCATCATTACAATATATTTTAAATTTATTCTATATCTATATACATATAGAGCAATTCATTCTTATTCATATTACAAAAAGTTTTGAAAATGCGAGACTAAAAACGATACGATTCCAATATTTCATTGAGGATCATGCATTAAAATGGCTCATATCATATATAATATAAGAAGCGTTTATGTAACTTGCAGATTATTTTTAAAATATAGTTGTTTTCTTAGCTCACCCACAATGCATAACTACTACAGTTCGTTCGTGTCAAAAATGCAGTGATTCACCATTTTGGTCACTGTGAACTTGACCATATAATTTGAAAAGATTTGATTGCTTAGGGGGCCGGGTAAGGCGGACCAACAATAATGTCTCACTGCATTTTTAAGGCGAACAAAGTGTAGGAAATTATTTCAAAGAAACGGTAATAAAGTTAAGGTCGTTTTTTAAAAATTACTCAAAAACAATACCCGATGTAAATAAAACAAAAAATACGAATTTAAAATATAATTTAGAATCAGTAACAGTATACTAGTAATAACAGTGAACAATTATCATTTACCATTAGGTGTGGTCACAGATTAAAACTGAGAGCAATAAAAAAGATTAGCAGGGTGCACAAACCCAAAAACTACTCCTGATATACGCGAAATATGATATACAATGAAATTACAAAAATCCACTTGTATAACAACTAAGCTATTATGACTTATTATAAAACATTAAGTTGATGTTAAATATCGTAAATCCTTATTTACAAAGTATCTATGGTATCTCACTATTACTTGTAATCATCTGTATTACAAATAATCCATACTCAGTCAAGATTATACAACATGGATAATGCCTTCAAGTTTGTTCTAGATGCAAGCAACACATCCCATATAAAGATAAAGTTGTCTCTCAGCTCTTAAGCCGGATTATAGGATAAATCAATGAAAAACGGAATTGATACGTTCTATAGAAAAAACCCAAGTGTAAAAGAATTCATATGGTTTATATTATTAAGAGAATGTTGTGGTTTAAAAGAAGATGTAGTGACTAAAATTGAGAAAGGTATGCTTAGATGGTTTGGGCACATAGAGAGAATGAATGAAAGTAGACTGACTAAAATGATTTATGAGTTCAGAGTGATCGGGAAAGTTGGAAGGGGACGACCATAGCGAACGTTGCTGGACCAAATCCAGGACATTTTAAATAAGGGCCAGGTCAAAAGTACTTTAAACCGACGAATTTGAATGAAAGAAGCGAAGGAGATATGCAAGGATCGTGGCAAGTGGAAGGACGTTGTCTCTGCCTACCCCTATAGGGAATAAGGTGTGATGCTATGTATGTATGTGTATAAAAAGATCTAATATTAGTATTTATATATAGAAGAAGAAATGAAACAATGAAATGAGATTATGGTTATTTTATTTAACCCAGCAAGCCTGAAGCGGGGGATTGAAAATCGCCCATGTATGTGTTTTCATTTAGAAGAGTTACTTTCTTTATATTTTTTGTAATCATAAAAGCATTATAAAGAAACCATTTCCCTTTTTTATTTATTAGTGTTAAAAACAATCTCAAATAGTTAAATACGCAACACCTACATTCCTATTATAAGCACGTTTAGTTTTAGTCTACTAGTGAAATGTTATTTCTCTCGCTCCAACAAAGACGATAATGACGTAAGGAAAGAGCGAGACAAATGTACGACGCTATTTTCGTTCACGCCGATTTGTACGGCCGCGTGTCTTTCTTACGCCAACGTCTCTTTTTCAGATGTCCATATAAAGAACACTACACTAGGGTCTATTGGTACCCTTGTTTGGACTACGAGTAATATTTTGATATAATTAAAGCAGCAATAAACATTATGCAAAAAATGCATGCATAAAAATGCCATGACCAAATTATAATTGATGCTACGAGCCTATAAACTAACTATCTAATAAAAAAAGAAATGTTATTATCGCCTTATGGATTATATCTGTACCAATATTATAAAAGTAAAATAACTAACCTAACCTAACATTGATATATAATTGACCTATAATAAAATATTAAAATAAATATACGATTACTTTACGCATAGGCTCTTCTTGCTTTCGTGGCCATAAAAATAACTCACAAAACCCTTCTTATCTTTTACATATTAAAAAAAAAATCATTTCATTCGGTTATGCAGTTGCCCGGGTTACCTAGATTACAATAAATTTTACCTGTTGTTTCCATCACATTCTTCATATAATGCAAACTTTATTCTCCTTTATAACATCTTTATTTCTGGACAGTCCTTGGTATCTTTAAGGTCTCTATCCCTTTACCAAATACACAAACTTCAATGTATTCACTGTAACAACATATTAAAAAATGTATTTATAGAAATCAAATGACAAAATAAACCAAAATTATAAGACATTTGACTCACTTTGTATATTTCAATATGTCAATTCCTTGTATATCGGATATATCACTATATAATTGTGAAACAAAGTTGCATATAAGTGTATCTACAGCAGATATATTAAACAATGTTATTCTTTGATCAATACTTGTAGTAATCATCAAATCATCAATTAATTTCAGGCCAGTGATTTGGGAACAATGGAATTTATCACTAGACCAAGTTTGACAAACTTTCATTGTATTTAAGTCATCGTTTTCTATTTCAATGATATTCAAATGTACTGCATTATCATCACCACCTGTCGCTAATAAGATTTTTGTATCATCTATTGATTTCACATCTAAACTATTTATTCCGGATTTATTAGTAGTTATTGAATACATTGGAGACAATGATTCTGTACATAGAGTTTTCACATCCCAAAATGAAACCTGTCCTCTTGTTGTACATGTTACCAAAACTTCTCTGTTTTTAAATATAAATATTTGCATTTTAAGTATACATGTTTCATGATGCTTGATTTCTTTTAAAATTTTAAAATTATCTACAGTAATTTTCTCAAAATTATATATTCTCAATATGCCATCAGAGCATCCAGCGTACACACAATATTCGTTATCATTAGTATTAATGATTTCTATATCCATTATTCTAGTCTCAGGATCAAAATCTAGTGCACAATTTCTCCAATTGCGATTCCCTTTCCTTTCTTTATCTGTGCCTTTAATTAAATGGTTAACTAGCTCCTCGCAACAAATGTCATAAGAATTATCAGTTTTAAGGAAACTAATTTGTTTAATACAAATTTGAGCTCTTCCACCTGCTGATATCAAAAGTATTCTGTTTACTCCTATTTGCAATATTTTTAAAGACCTTATATTTGATAAATGTTTAAAAATAATTTTGTCGCGAAATTTTAGATCTTCAGAAGAGATTGATATCCTCAATGTTGTATCTTCCCCGCCAGATATATAAAACACAGTATTATTATCACATGTATATGTTTTTAAGCAATTTATTTCTTTAGGATGTGTACCATATATTATAGTCTTGGATACTATTTTGCTGAGTTGAAATGTGCTTAAATGGATGTTATAATTTTTGATATACGCTAATCTTATACATTTTTCTAAAATATTGTCAACTTTATCGAAGTAACAGATGGCGTCCCAAGATCGATGTCCCCCACCACAATTAACTTCAAGTAATTTCATATTGTTTATAATATCGTAAACAATAAAAACACGTTCTTGAAAACCACAAATATAATTTTGATTTTTGTCTAAAAATTTTTCAACCCATGGGAAATTAAGTTCTCTGCTAGACATGTATTTAACTTTATTAACATCTTTGTTCTCTAAAGAGAAATATTTAATTGTTCCATCCCTTCCAGTAGTAATAATTTGATTATTTGTTATTGTTATAGTTGTGGCACCGTATCTGCCATGAACTTTATCAAAGCTTTTTATAGGGTTTCGACTTCCTCGATAGTATATGTGTATATGACCACATCTGTCACTAACTACAAATATTTCTTCATCAGGCCTATAAGAGCTACATGTCAACCAACGTTCTTTACATGGTGGCAGAGAAAAGTTTGCAAATATCTCAATATCAGTTTCACTTGCTGTTAAAACTGTAATAAATCCATTGTCTGAACAAAGAACTAAATGTCTGTTAGTCGCCCATTGCATTGACAAAATTTTTCCTAAATCCAATTTTGTTTCAATAATATTTGTAAGGTCTGGATCACCTTTACAGTGCTCAATAAAAACTGCTAAATTTCCAGTCATATCAACTACTGCTATAATTTGTTTACATATTGATAAACTTAATAATTTGTAAGTGGAATCATGATTTAAAACATGTACTTTATTTTGTTTTGTAAGTAAATTGTGGTAAATAAATGTGTTGCTTTCATTCATTATTATTATGTTTCCTCTAGCCGTAAATTCGATTTTCTTTGGGGCAGCTAATTCTACATTGATGATCTCAGTGTTACTTTGCGCCGTTAATAGTGATAAAGGATGCAAAACAACACTGCTATCACTTCCACCTGTCACTAAATGATTATCATCAGCATCTAAGGACCATATGGAAGCATTCTGATGTGATAAAGTTTTCCTCAATAGTTTACCCTCGTGATTCCAAAAACAAATACCAGAATCTTCTCCAACAGATATAACATAATCATTAGTAATAGAATTCCGCATTACTCTTGCACTGTGTCCATATAATTCATGTGTACAAATAATTTTAGCTCCTTGCCAGTACTCTTTCACTTTATATTCTAAGTCTGTTGAGTTTTTAACATTCCAAATTCTTACAGATCTATCATCAGATGTAGTAACAATCAGACCTTTGTCTGGGTTGCATGATATTGAAAATATTACACCCTAAATGAAACAAAAAGTAATTCACTCTTGTATCTAATTTTAAAGTATAGATAGTTTAAAGCAGTTCATTATATTCGTTTTGTTTTAGATTACACACAAAATAATTAGTTTTCACATCTCTAAAGTAGGTAGATAGACAGAGAGGTAAAAAGTTGTGTAGATATATTGATGCGGTCTAATGGTAAACCAGCTCAGAGATAAACACAGGCATTATCACTCATACTCATATTAGAAGTTTAGACACATCTTGCTGCTTTAAGGCAGGGTAGTAGGTGCTGAGTATGATTGTGTATAGTTTGGGGAAAAGAGAAACAACTTTTCGGAGCAAGTGTTGCAAATTCCATTGATTTTGTGTATCAGTTTCAAAACATATGTAAATCTGTTTATTGACAAATTTTCTAATAGCAAGTAATAATTTAAATGTTATTTATCCTTTACAACATATAACTAAACATTTCTTCCATGATATATAAATTTCTTCACAATATTTTTCTTCAAAAACAAATATTTCTAAAAATTGTATTATTTAAACTTGACAAATAATTGGTCTCTCATATAAGCTTACATACTTTGTAAGTATTATATTCTCACCAAAATGTAACCTATAAGCGCTTTCCAGGTTCATCCAATCTCTATACTACAGTATATGGATTGGTTTATGTTTCAACTAGTAAAATGTAACAGACAGACATGTTTAATTCTATAATCAGCACAAAATTAAATTTTGACATTGTTACCTTATGTCCTGTTAAACGTTTGAGAGGTTTGTCATCACTACAACATTGTAAAATGACTTCTGAGAAAACTGTGCCACTAAATACTAAGATATTATCTTGCAATTGTAGCAGCAAACCACTATATAAAATAGAGTTATCTGGATTCACATATTGATTTACTAATAATTGCTCTTGTATATTCCAAATCTGTAAATGATTAAAATTTTTGTGTGTCAGCATTCTTACAAAAAGACACTTTCATTATTTTTGTTATCATATGAAAAATAGGTACAAAATTTGGTTTTAAAAAGGTATTTGTCTTAATATAACATAATGATTGCTTTTTTTACTTAGACATATATAATAATAGTTTTGTAATTGTACTATTATGTATATGTCATATATAAGATAAAATGGGTATAGAATTTAGTGTGAGTAACACAATATTTATCTATATAAAGAACAGCTTCTGAGCAGATATTTATGGAGGTAACATCACATCAAAACACTAAATTAAAACATTTTGATTAAAAAAAAAACAAGATTTAAAGAACCAGTGATGTATTCGAAATTAGCACTCATCCAGGAACTTTGTTCTGAGTCAATATAACCAGTATATTGTTCTATACAATGTTATCATAAATAGTTTTGACTGAATAAATATAAATAAATATTTGATGATGTCATACAAATTTTAATTATATTGCTTGTAGACTTAATTTTTTGGGAATTTCCCAAAAAATTGAAAAAGCTAATGTTTTTGAATTGTAATCAAAGTTTACACAATTCAGTTTATTTTATCTATTAGAAAGTAGATGTGTCTTATCTATAGTGATAATTATTAGAGATAAAAAAAATTTGCAGTTCCTAAGAAAACTGATTAACATTATATTAAGATAAACAACAATAGGTGTTTACTTGGTCCTATTATCTAAAATATAATAGAGATAAAAAAAACTATTATAAATTTATTTTAAAATCATATAAACTCTCACCTGTACAATATTATGTGCTGTTAACAATGCGATCATATGTTTAGAGATCCAAATACCAGAATGTAACCAATCATCACAAATAATTGTTTTTCTGTGACATGTAAGAATACTTTCATTTTCAACCATTTTGTTGTCTTTTATAAGAAAAATGGTAAACTGTTTACCACCAAAAATAAGTAGCTTCGTATAACAATGTGATGGTACAATACCATATATTTTTTGTGCATGTAATGCAGTAACTTTATGTACAAAATGTCCAGATTTCCTTTCAGTGATTTCTAAAGCGCTACCTATGCCTTTAAAGGAGAAAATATATGTATTCGATCTTTTGAATCATATTTACAAATTATGTAGGATGAGACACTTTAGTATCATGAAGTGATATGATACCTGCTAAAATTATATTCGGACATAGCTTTACAGCTGTGACATCTGTTCGCGTTAACAAAGACATTGTGTAATATCTCAATTATTACAATTTTGGAAAATGAAAATCAACTCAGCATACACGTTTTTCTGAATTGAACATCCCACTGTTTTGGGCGTAACGTCAATTGTCAAAACCATGTGTTGTTTAAAAGGACTAGAATCCAAGGCCTTGAACAATTATAGCATTTATAGACCTGCTTTTTACCATTGAAAAATAATAAAAGCGGATTTTAAATAGACGTAATATGTAATAATTATATTAAAGTGATATCAATAAAAAGTAATATACGCAGGCTCGTCGTAACTACTCAGACGATTGTCTGTTGTTTATAGTCGTTTAGAACATCATTACTATACTATAGACGATGTTATTTATAGTCGTTTCATCTTTACTATAACACTTTTTACATTACATAGCATCACGCCTCATCGCCATAGGTATACGCACGTCCTCCCACTTACCACGATCCTTGCATATCTCCTTCGCTTCTTTCATTATCATTAAATCTTTCATACAAGTTCGTTGGTTTACAGTACTCTTGACCTAGCCCTTATTTAAAATGTCCTGGCTTTAGTCCAGGAACAGACACTAAAACAAAATATATACCAATTTTAAACCGTTTAACAGTAGGTATGCGTCTATATTTGATTATCTCAAAGTTGCAAATTTGCTTTGCATACCTTTATATATTTCATTAATTATATTTTGATAAAAGTTAAGCGTTATAACATACGTTGTATGTAGCTTCATGAATATTTTGTAAATGGCTAGATTGTATTCAAAAACCTTGTTTATTTCGGACAGATTAGCGTTTGACTGTATTTCAGATTGAAGTAAGTAATATAATAATATATAAACTCTAAGATATAAGCGCGTTTATCTAGTAAGGGGATTATCTCTTGAGGAAATCCGCTGGTAAGAGGATTACCTCTAGAGGTGAATTATCAATTTTTAAACAGATAGAAAATGATTAGTTGGCGGTACATCTTTTCTGGGACGTGGTCACGTGGTGTGGTAAGTAGCTATGACTGAATGTCAGGGATCCAAAACCAGAATCGTGCGAAGAAAGCGAGGATTTGTATAATTGCGGTAACAAGGGCTTTAAAATTTCTATTACACCCCGTAAACTGTCCGCTACAAATTTAAAAAGATCAGTGGTTGTTAAAAAAAATTATTGTCTGAAAACTCGGTTTGAGTAAGATTATTTTACGTGATGACGCCATAAGACACATTGTTGTTGTGATAAACAATGGAATTAGGCCAATCGCGCCTCTCTATCGCTTGGTCCACGCTTTCGCTTGCACACTCTGCTCAGGCGGAACCGCCGAGCATCGATTTATATGACGTTAACATGGTTATATTACAATCAAAAATTTCACACAAATCTTATTATAAAAATTTATTAACAAGACTTTGAACCTTAATTAAAATACAGTTTTTTACATTAATCGCTCAAATGTTGATCTAGAGGATAATGTTCTTTATACTTCTTGAAATGTTTTTCCATCTGCATTGTCTGTTTCCTGTAAAAAAATAGCATCTTAAATAATTGTCTAAAATAACGAGTTTTCTAATCAAGTAATAATATTTTGTCTCATTAAATACGTACTGTAAAATAGGAGGCATATCGTAATATACATCTTCTAGCATTTCCTTCCAGTGCGGTTTCTTCTTCTTTTCAGCATCTTGCATTGTTCTTACCACTAAATCTCTTGCTTCTTTTATAAACTCTTCATCCGCCTCAGAATCCCACAAACCTGTAAATAAAAAGAAAGATTTGTTGAATATTTAAATCTTATACTGTTTATATATCAAACCTTTTAGTATCTCTACATTTATAATGAACGTGTACTATATGTATACTAACAAATCTGGTTTCACTTTAACCTAAAAGGTTCTTTACGTCTCATGTGTCTACTGTATTTATGGTTTCTACATCTTTATGCATTAAACTAAACCAGTTAACAAGTATCTCTCGTAATTATTAAATAATTAGTTGTTTGGCTTCAATGAATTGTGTAACGTGTTAAAGATGCTTTAGTACGTACCTTTTCTTTCCAGATACAGTCTGAACTTATGTATTGGGCTCTCATCTTGCATCCATTTGTGTATTTCTTCAACAGGCCTGTAAGCACTGCTGTCGTCTGAAGTAGAATGATGTCCCACTCTGTCGAAATATCAATTAATTCCTTTAATGAGGCATTCTCATTGGTCTTTTGATAGGCTTATTCTGCTACAGACATAAGGTCCTGGGTTCACGGGACGGACGAATTCATAAATCGATATTGAATTTTCTGTTAAGAAATTCTCAGTATTTATCCCGAAGTTGTGCAAGTGGTGGTGTGTTCTACCCCCGTGCCTCGCAGAGTAGTTAACCCGTCGGTTCTGCCCCTGATCTCTCTCCGGTCGTATTGGATTTCCGTCACATGATAGTGAAGGAACAGGGAGTGTATTTGTATTACAGCGTACATTTGTGTATTATACCTGCCAACCCGCACTAGAGCGGCTTGGTGGGTTTAGACCCACGTTATGAAACTCCTTTTTTCTATTAATGAGGAGTCCAGTGGGACCTATGCAGTGGGACACTAATGGGCTGCTTCTTATATTTGAAGTGAATTGTAAATAAAAATGCTATGTGTTTTTTTTTTCAATATTAGAAATTATTAATTAAATTTTGTTTTTGAATTAAAAATTTAGGATAGAGAATTTATGAAATATTTTTATTTTATAATTTATGATAAACAGCATATCAAATTATTAAAAGACGAGTGGCAAATTAAAATGCCACATGTTCGTGATCAAGGTTTCATCAGTAAAAATTTTACCCTCACGCACCCAAAGAAGTTTCACTTCAAAAATGGAAACGTAAATATTTTACCCTCAGTACCCTTAACTGAATATATGGTATCAGAGTTTAATAACTAAGAAAAAATAGTCGCTATAAAGATTTTTTCTAAATTTAACTAATAATAAATAGATAATTTGTAATTTTACCTGTAAGACATAGCCTCTATGAGCACGGGTTTATTGTCTATTGCTAAATCTCTTGCTTTCTTTACTGCATTGTATACTGCGAGAGTATCGGTACCATCCACTCGTATTGTGTGTAGTCCCACTGCTGGGCCACGAGCCGCTATACCATCTCCACGGTATTGTTCACTCGTGGGAGTTGATATCGCATATCCGTTATTTCTACTGCCAAAAGCAAAAAATCTATTTCATCATATATCGAAAGTTCATACTTTCGGCAAAATTTTGAGTGAAGAAAGTGCCACACTGTTTTCCGATTAAATAAACGCGTAATTTAATGCGCATGCCTCAAATTTTCGACGCATTTGCGCTTGAATTATATCTCAAAAATTGTTGCGATGCGTCATCAAAATTTGTTATTCACTTCTTCACTTAATTCTACTTATGATTGATTAGAACTTCTTTTCTCTAATTATTAAGAATAGAGTTTGTATTTAAAAGTAGACAAATAAATGAATAAACAACTTGTAACTTAGTTAAGTAGTCTTCAATATCTAACTTTATTTCATTATTATTTTCATTTATATCTAAATTTCGATCTCGGTCTGATGAAAAATTGTATACGCAACGCGAGACGAAAGTATAGCATTGCCGCCCGCGACATTTATCAAGCGGGAGATGTTATCATACTCTAGGCTCTAGGTGCGTAATACGGTAAAATATAAATGATTATAAAGGAAAAGAGACTGTTTTTGACCTTTTTCTAAAAAAATGCATAAAATTTAGTTTGGTGGTTTTTTATTGGGAATGATCAGTTTTATAACATAGTCTAAGAACGTGTTGACCTCCTAATTAGTGCCAATTAGCTTTTGGATAAAGATTAAAGAACAACATTTTTGTAATTTGCTCTACCGGAACTTGGAATTTAGTATCATTTTTACCGAACAAAATGTAAATTTTGTAAAAATAGTGGTAAAAGGTGCTTAATTTTTGTGTTAATGACGTTAGGGATTTGCGTATGGGCATACACTGAGCTGCCTCTAGCTCGTCCTTTAGTCGTTATCCTTTAGATTGCCCATGTCAACAACTAATTAACATGACACGATAATCTGCCTCAACACCGGCAATCAAAAATGTAAGCATCTCTTTCTTTTTAAGTCATAATGTGTATTATCTATTTCGGTTCATGATAACTGTCGTAACAAAATATCCGTAGGAATAGACCAGACAATAGAAAAGCCAAAAAATATATCAGTTACAAAGAGATCGTTACTGACGGTGCGTGTGTCGCGTCGAAGGTCGTTAAGTTTTTTGTTGTATTTTATAAACAGTGACTATTTATTAGTGATTATTTGTATTTTTGATTATATATGTGATGTGAATAAAAAAAAACCCTTAAGGTAAGTTTTAATTTTTAAAATAGAGCGTATAAATACAAGATGAATTTTTTTACTGTCGCAAAGTTTAGCGTAACGTGACGCTACACTAGAATCTTAATTTAACAAACAAAAGATAACATTGTATAGTTTAACTATTAGCACACATAAAAATCATAACATTTTTTAGTCTTTCATGAACATTTAAGTCCCAACTTTATCGTCATTCGACCCGCGGGGCAATCGAAGTAGAAACGTATATTACGGGAGCCAACAACAAACGCGGCTGGACAATCTAAAGGTTATGGTAATGACATTTTATACTGTACAAAAAGTGTCTAAACCATCTAAGCATAGCTTTAGATGGTTTGGGCACGTAGAGAGAATAAATGAAAGTAGACTGAATTCTGAGACTTGGTCGCTGACTATGGGCCTCATGCGGAAGCTCAAAGTCACTCAGCGTGCAATGGAGAGGGCTATGCTCGGAGTTTCTCTCGGAGAAGAGATCCGTAGTAGAACCAAAATCACCGAAATAGTTCTTCGAATCGCGAACCTGAAGTGACAATGGGCGGGGTACATGGACCGATGGACGTTGGGGGCCGAAGGTGCTGGAGTAGCGACCCCGCACCGGACGCCGTAGTGTGGGCAGACCCCCCATAAGGTGGACCGATGATATAAAGAGGGTCGCTGGTAGCCGCTGGAGCCAGGCGGCGCAAGATCGGGCCTTGTGGATGTCATTACGTGAGACCTATGTCCAGCAGTGGACGTCCATCGGTTGAAGCGACGACGACGACGAGACTTAATAAAAGGATGAGTGAACGGGAAAGTTGGAAGAGAAAGACCAAGGCGAACGTATCTGGACCAAATGCAGGACATTTTAAATAAGGGCCAGGTCAAGAATACTCTAAACCGACGAACTTGTATGAAAGGTTTAATGAGAATGAAAGAAGCGAAGGTATGCAAGGATTGTGGCAAGTGGTAGGACGTGGTGTCTGCCTAGACCTTTGGGAATAAGGCGTGATGCTATCTATAAAAAGTGTTAAGGTAGCTACATTCTTGAATAATAATTTACCAGAACAATATAACCGGACATTCCAGTGTAGAGGCGAAGTTAAACGCAGCGTGTGCGTCGCCTTCAGATGCGGCGCCGTCGCCGAAGTAACAGATGACACAGCGGTTGTTGTCTGGTAAACGTTTGAACGCATACGCTGCGCCTACCGCTTGTGGCATTTGAGTAGCTGAAACATTAATGACTTTGAATAACCTTTGCAATAAATAAATAGTAGTTTCAAAACAAGCCTTATCTTTATTTGTAACTACCAATGCCCCGCGGATTCACCAACGTAGATGTCTTTCTCGTGACAGTGGAAAGTCTACTTACTCGGACTACAGATTCATTTTCGTTCAAAATTCAACATTCTTTATTGCAATAAATGCCTAATGTGGCGTGCAATACAATACAGTGTAATAAAACCAAAATTTAAATTTATACACGTTAAAATAAATTTATACGAAACATAAATGTATAGTATATGAATTTGTGCGTACAAGTTAAAATTATAATTAAAATAATGTCGAAAATAAATTGTATTTGTAAATAAAAATGTCTTACAAATAAAAAGTCATACAATTCTTTTTTATATATATTGATGTTAAGGCATTTTCGTATATTCGGAGGTAACGTATTATATATTTTGATAGCCATAACGCAGATGCTTTTATTAAAAAATGTGGTTGTATTTCACTTAGTTTTTAATTACTTTATTTCATATTATTATAAACACAGTTACATACATAATGTAATCAATATAAAATGCATAAAATTTACAATCCATTTAAGGGTAACTAATTGTTTTAAACTTTAATTTTCGTGGTTTATTAACATATTGACTATTTAAACGGGTACATATCACGATGGCGATTTTTAATTTTTAATTTTTAATTTTGCCGATATTTCGACCCAGTTGCATGGATCGTGGTCACGACGTTACTGNTCGTGAAGATGGTTTTAAGCTGGCTGATACGTGGAATCCAGTGGTGAAGCTATGCCAAATGAACAAACGACGCAATTTTTCAAAATTAAAACGTGACGTTGTGAGTGTAGTATGCCGACAAATGGATGTGGGTGCCGTGAAAAATAAAAGAATCAGACGTAGGGTAGACAGATTCTGCCCTTGACAGCTTGACACAACCGACCACAGCAGTATCGTCGTGACCACGATCCATGCAACTGGGTCGAAATATCGGCAAAATTAAAAATTAAAAATCGCCATCGTGATATGTACCCGTTTAAATAGTCAATACATTTAAGGGTAACTGTATACGTTTCTATAATAAACTCCCACAAGACGTTCTAGGGATGTCAATTAATAAATACAAAGTCTTTATTAAAAGAAGGTTGATAGAAAAATCTTATTATAAGTTGCAAGATAACCTAGACGATAGAAACGCGTGGGAGTGAACGAAATACTCTAATCTGAATTAAAATATAGTAAAGTAATATGGAATTGTAATGATAATGGTAACAAAAAAAAAACTCGACTGAGTTTGTTGTGGGTTTTCTCGGATCAGGGCGCGAAGGAACCCTCGTAACTTTAGGTTTTATGCCATTCTTGAGTACCATCATCAGACGTATATTAGAATCAGAGTGTGGAAAGAAATATATAATTTGACGATTCAAAAGTGCTGTAATATGCCTACTTGAATAAAGATATTTTTGATTTATACAGTTATTATTTTACAACGAATATATATCTGTCCAATACATTTTTAAATTAACACCATTTACGTAGAATGTTCGACATTAGCATATATAAACTATTTATTATATTCTATTAGTCTCTAACATAGTTATAAGTTATTTGTATACTAACAATTTGGGCCAAATGTTGCCTTGAATAAAAACTTATTATTATAAACATACTCTATAGGTATAGGTACTTCATGGTATCAAGGAGGTGATGAAAGATTTCTTAAATAGCGCCAATAATTGTTGATAGAAATAAAAACAGTATAGGTATATCGATGGGTATCATTGGTATCCTTGGAATATGGGCTAACTCACCAGACGCAGGCACAGCTATAAGAATCGCTACAATTTTCAATAGATTGGATTATTCAAAATTCGTTTTATGTCCAATTTCAATAACTAATAGTCTTTTACAGGTATTGAAGGTTTCTTTAATAGAGTATATAATAATCTAATGAGGATTAATATTATGGTTTGATTATTATTTAGACACATTTAGACCTTTTAAAATAGTAAAAAAGTAGTAATATTGGCATAACTAGTGGGACATGTTGTTTCCTGGACTTTCTTGTAGATATTAATACCTTCTACTACTTCTTCTTCAAAATACTACCGCAACTCTTACACAGTTAAAGCGGTTGAGCTATGGAACGCACTTCCTTCATGCATTTGTAACTCTAAATCATTAGCAATTTCCAAAAGTCGCTTAAAAGAATATTACTTGTCGGAATAATGATATTACTCGCTTTCTACTCATATAGGTGTATATATATATATATTTGTACATTATTAATAATATTATTATTATATAGTATTTATTCAAGGGTTGCCTGGAAGAGATTATTTTAAGCAATAAGGTCGCCCTTGCACATTGTTTAACGGAATATAATCATTTATTGTAAGAATTTGTGTCAACTCAAAATTGTGTGCAATAAAGTATTCTCTCTCTCTCTTTCTCTCTTCTATAATATTGTGGAACATTTTTTTGTTCTATCGTCAATAGTTTCCGCAGCGCACGCGATGTAGAATTTCTATGACTAATATAATTGGTCCAGAAGTTTTTGTTTGAAAACGTTACAAAAATACATTCATACTTACATACATACAAAAACCAAATGTTTCCTCTTTATAATATTACTTAAAATTATATTATAAAAACATTACAACATACCTAGAGGACTCGATATAGTTACAATATTCCTCTGCTTGCTGCCATAATGTACTGGCATTTGACGTCCTTTACCGGGATCTTCGTGATTGCCGTAGCATTGGTTTATTAATTCTGTGACTGTCATTCCTCTATAAAGTAGTACTCCAACTTCTCTGTACTGAGCAAATACCATGTCTTGGGGGAAAAGGGCAGCTGCACTTCCAATATGCATACCTTCCTCTCCATAATTAGTCATGTAAAAAGAGATTCGGCCTTGTCTGAAAAAATATTTAGCAATTTTTTTAATACTTTCAGTAAAAAGTAAAAGAAAAAGTTAAGGTCAGGTAAGTAGCAGTCTACTTAAGTCCTACTGCCGGACACAGGGCGCCTCACCCACAGGAGAGAGAGTTTTTAGAGTATAGACCCACCTTTCTGCTGCACTGTGGGTTCACATACGCCAGATGGACTTCCGAGATATGCAGGTTTCACCACGATGTTTCCCTTCATCGAAAAGTGCAATGAAGGATTGTAAATGAATAATCAAGCATATAAGTTTCTTTTTATATAAACTCAGAGGTGCCTGCCCAGGTATCGAATCCGCGACTTCTCTCATCAGGAATCTACGCGTCTCACTACTAGGCCATCGCAGCTTTTCAAAAGGCTATTTAAAATTAAAATTATGCTTATTATAATGTTTGTAATTTAAAAGTTTGCTTTATGAAATACTTTAACGTATAAATGTGAAGAAATTTAAATGAAATTAAGTTATTGCCTCCATTCGTTAGCAGATATCGTGTTTTAGATCCCCATGTCTATTTATTTTCTAAATTCTAAAAGTCCGATTATTTATTTGATAGAATAGATTGCTTTATTTCATGCTTCTCTAACGAACTTCATGCTCAATTGCTCATAATTTAAGTTTAAATACACATTGAAATAATACAATGAAATTTTAATTCAAATTAGTTCATTTAGTTAAGCATTATTATTTTTTTGCATTTCGGAGATAAGGCAAAAAGATGTAGACGAAAAACACGTGTCTCAAATTTTAATGTTTAATGCATTCGTAAACCATTGCACAGGTTTTGAATAGACTTTGTACCATTTTCGGTATTTAATAACTAATTAAATCGAATACACCACCTTTGCGATTCGTAAAGAATCTTATCCATTTGGCTGAGTTGTAACATACTTTTATACATATTAAGAAGAACATTTTTATCTAACTCTGGTTCTTGTCTGTTATCGATAACTTCTCCACTGTTATCTAGTACTCGGTATATAGGGATTGGGTCGTAGCTATGTTCGTTTAGAATTCTTAGTTCAGATACATAGGGAGCTTTAGCGCCGGGGAAGTCTGCATATTTCGAGCCATTTATCACATCAGGCCTTGTATGGGTAGAGAGTAACTGAAAGTGGGAAAATCATCACACATTATTATAATATATAAAACGTAGTAACAGCCTATTAAAGTTAAATTATTGGACTCTGGTCTCCACATTCATGTAAGATACACACGGCTCCAATGTGGACATAAATTGTTTGTAAGATACGCAAATTTCTTCAAGATGTTTACATTTACCGAGCAGCACAGTGATGAATTTCATAAACAAGTATTTGCTACATAAGTTTGTTATGAAAAGAAACTTAGTGATGCCTAACCAGTATACAAAACCGTGCATCTCTGAACACAAGTCCATGCACGTTTTTATACCGACATTTCCACTGTAAATGGAAATTTAAAGAATATAAATGCTATAATGTTACACCATAATGAAACGTGGTTGTGTTTGCTAATTAATAATATTTTGTACTTTAGTAATTCATCATTTTCTTGCCCTTACTACTAGTTGGGGTCGGCACAGCATGTTTCCCTTCGCTACTTCACTCTATCCACTGTCATTTCTACATTCACAGCCCTTACACACATATCCTCTTTCACACAGTTCATCCACACTTTTACCACGCTTCCCATCATATTTAGGACCCTCTTGCATACGTGCATCAAGAGGGTCCTAAATATGATGAGTAATTGTAGAATGACAATGACCTTCCGCAAAATAATAAATGAATGGGTAATCCAATAGTAGCAATAACAAAAAAAAATTCTAATAAAAGACAATGTATTTTGCATTGAAGGCTATTTTTTTACGACCACCTTCATTAAGCGTTATAAATTAATTGAATTACGCATTGTAATGTATCAAAAAAGACAGAAGTTAATGAGAAAACATTGCATACTTATGAACCAACGTCAACTATTGTTGTTGGGCTTATTATAAAACATCAAATATCTTATCATGTCATAAAGAGTTACGATTACTTTACGTCATAACACAGCAAACAACATTAGATTGCCAAATTTAACGAGAAACATCAAGTAAAACCATCTTAAAGGTTTAATTTACATCAACACAGATTGGAATGCCTTTAAAAGTTATTCTACATGATAAAAACAAAGTAGTACATACTCTAAGACTCTGTGTCAGTCTTTTCAAACGTAAAAAACTAACTCCGCTCTTGAGTGCCATCATAAAACTAAATAGAAATTCATTATTAAAACTTATCGCGCTGTATTTACACAGAATCATTAGCAAGTAAGATAAGGAGCGTGGCCTTTTCGTTCAATATGTACGTAAGCTAGAGGTCAATGTTTTAAATTGATATCAAATTTTTTGTAAATATGGCAGATGTAATAATACTGTTTTCGATATGGTAAAACATATATTCCCCAATATTTTATAGGGCTACCTTTAGTTCCTAATCGGAGAGTCTTTAAACGCTTGATATTTATTCGCAATTTCTTAAAATTCTCTTTGAGTGTCTAACTTTCATATCAAGTTAAAACCGAAAAATAACTCGGAAAATTCATAGACTTGTTTAGAGAAAAGTAAGATACTATCGAAATAATGATTTTAACGTACTACAACATAAACTATAATTTTTACGTTAATAAGATTACTGTTTTTGTTAGTATTTTTAGATTTCTATCTTATAATATTTGGAGTGTGTTTTATAATCAGTGACGTTTTATTATCGATGTACAACTGTAAAGTAACTCTAGCTACTTATCTATCACGAACGATGTGTTCATAGCGCTGGTCGTCTTGTCTTTCGAGACTCATCAGAATGGCCTTCGCCACTATTAACGTACCCGGCATCCTCGAGCCGACCATGATTGCTAGTGAAAATAGCAATAAATGCATAATAGTATGTCGTTGATTCCATGAAAAAAATGAAAAGTTTCTGTTGTGGGAAACTACATATGCTGATACACTTATCCTTCAAACCTGCGGGAGTGGCAGCGTCGTTAATGATATACAGCAAAATGTGCAACTATGTGGGTTTACTACTCATGACCCTAAGGCTAGATGTTACTTTGGAAGCGTATTCGTATTGTAATTCAAAGAGGTAGCGCTGTCAGTCTTTTCAGTGCTCATACGGTCTCCAATAACTTTTTTAAACCGTGACATTTCTTGCATTAACTAAGTTTAGTTTTGACGTGAATATATCTTGAAAATCGCATATAGGGAGACATCTAAAACGAATGAAAAAATCGGGGGATACAGTTTGGTGTTCTGGCTACATATCTATAAACTCCATAAGATAGTCAATTACCACCACTGGATAGCTAAAGGATCAAAAATGGTTACTCTAAGTAATAATTATATTTTATAAAGAAACTATTATCCGTTATGTTACATATTCATGTACAACAAAGGGCCGTGTCTATAACATAACTACACCTCATTTTTTATCAAGTGCATGTGTTTAGAATTAATTATAACTACATAATAATATATTAAATTACTATTTAGTGCATCATACTAATTCAATTTATATATCTATATCGAATCTAGACAACAAAATATTATGACCTCTGGATTTGGTAACAAGCAGGTTAGCTAATCTGTGGAAAATGTTGTCAATTGAAATCACTTGAATGTCAATCTGGTTCCTCCTGTCAATAGTAAATAAATGGCGGTGTTAGGGTCGTGACAGAATATTTTTATTGTAATTATTAATTGTTAATTATGCCCTATTGGTATTACGATAAGAAAGATTTACAAAACACACCATCATTCCGCGATGGGATCCCCAACGAGACAGAAAATCGTTACAGAAAAGAAGGCGCTAGGTTTATCATTGATACAGGAACGAAAATGGACTTAGGTTATAATACTGCTGCCACTGGTGTTGTTTATTTTCATCGTTTCTATATGTTTCACTCGTTTAAAACATTCCCGAGGTATATAACTGCGTGTTGTTGTTTATTTCTGGCCGGTAAAGTGGAAGAAACGCCAAAGAAATGTAAGGACATTATAAAAGTAGCGAAGTCTTTATTGACGGAGCAGAAGTTCAGTACTTTTGGTGAGGATCCCAAGGAGGAGGTCATGACTTTGGAGAGGATCTTACTACAAACGATTAAATTCGACTTACAAGTAGAGCATCCTTATGGATGCTTGTTAAAGTATGCAAAGTGCCTTAAAGGTGAGAAGTCGAAATTACAAAAAATGGTTCAAATGGCTTGGACGTTTGTTAATGACAGGTTTGTAAATCTTCTTTATATAGATCCACAGTTGAATACATAAACGTTGTAATCTGCAAATCCAATTTGTTTATCAGAACAGACTGTCTAAAAACAGAAATATAGCTTCTATATTTATCAATCTAGAGTCATCATTTTGGGATACTAAACATATATTAGAAATATAACAATATTTCCACTGAATCTATACTTACTCATGTATCATCTAGTTCTATAAATATAATTTAATAAAGTAGCAATGCAATAATAGATACATAATATATATGTCAATGAGTCAATTATATTTACAAAACGCTCATTCAGATTTTTTTATGAATGAGACTCTTGATATTACTATCATTTTTCATTTTCCATGATTATCAGAAAGAAATTTCTCTAAATTTAGAGTTTAGATCAGTAGAACTACCAAATAAAATTCACATTCACAAGAATTAATTCTGCCAAACCACTTGTGTAAATGGAAAGCCATTATGTTGTGTATAACCATTTATATCTTTTCTACAAAAAATCTTTTTATACTGGACAAATTAAACTATCAAGTCATAAGTTCTTTATTCCAGTTAGCTTTTGCATCAATACTGTATCTTGAAGTATTGTTTTAATATTATTTTTAATGTACAACTAAACTTACCCAAGTTCTAAGAACCAATAACAACTCAGTTTGGTGTCCCCTTTTTTCATCATCATCATTGTAGAGTTATTTTATTTCATTCTATTTAGATTGTAACAATTTAATAAATTCAAGACCTTTTTATCATTTACTTTTTAAATTATAGTACCCTTTTTCAATTGGGATTTTTAATAGTTTTAAAATGAATGACCAATGACTTACTCTTGACTGATTCATTGTTGTCTACTAGATTTTTTTTAAATGTTATATAAGGTAAATTACTTTCCTTTTTCTTGAAAATTCTACTATTTTTATTATATAAGGAGGACTATTTATTTGGAAAGTTTTTAATTTCAGTCTTTGTACAACTCTGTGTTTGCAATGGGAGCCAGAAGTAATAGCTGTAGCATTAATGTTTTTGGCTGGGAAATTAAGCAAATTTGAAGTTGTAGACTGGAATGGACGGACACCCAAACATAATGCATGGTGGGATATGTTTGTGGAAGATATAACTATGGAGCTTCTAGAGGATATTTGTCACCAGGTAAATGCTGTTTGGTTTGATTTACTCAATTTATTGGTATTGTACAATTTTGTATTAATACTAGCTGTTCCCTGCATAATTTCAGATGCCTCGTTTTCTAAAATTAGCCTAGATTACTTCTTATATCAGTAGCATATGATAGTACAATGGTGCAATACTCACTGCTTGTATGCAGAGGTCCTGGGTTCATTTTAATATTTGGCAAATTAAAAAAAATCCTATTTTAAAATTACTTTGATTTGGGACATCTCTGAAGGTAGGAAAATCATCCCTACAGCAAAAACATGCCATTAAGTATAAATTTGCATTCTGATGCTGTGTAGGAACTTTAGCCTCTTACATGGATAAAACACTTCCATTTTAGATTGTATTATCATTTAATATCAGGTGACATCACAGAAATGTGTTAATCTTTCAACAATAAAAAAAAGATATCAGCCAGTCAAATTTTAATATTACTAGACACAAACAGAGCTTTCCAGCTGTGCAGACTTAAACAAATTTTCTAAATTTGTCATGCTGGGAATTAAACTGCAAGCTGTGTTAGAAAAGCGAGTACTCTTATCATTGCGCCAATGCAGCAAAAAATATCTGCCTGTTAATTTCAAATTACAATTCCAGGTGTTGGATTTGTATTCACCCCAGACACAGCCATCTGGGGGTGACTCTCCTCCGGAACAAACAGCTTCTAAACTGCCAAAAAACGAGAAGAAGCCCTCCGTTACACCGCCCACTTCCGCATCGCCTGTCGCCGTTACCGTTAAGCCTCCAGCCGTCATCACACCTGTCAAAAATGGTTCTGATTTAAAATTGGAGCCCCCGAAAGTAGACATGAGGTTTACTTACCCAGGTTACCCAACTATACCTGCTTATCCGCCCGTATATACCGCGCCGCCTCCTACAATACCTCCTCCGACTAGATTACCTATACCTACAGGTCCTCCTCCTCCTTTAAGGTATCCTGAGCCTCCACCTGCCCCTCCTACACGCTTTCAACCTGTAAATGTTCCTCCTCCAAACTATTTTGCTCCTATGACTGCACGAGGTCCACTGCCCCCACGAGGCCCAATACCCCCTGGCCCTTTGCCCCCGCGACCGTATTATCCGCCACCGTAACGGAGAGCTATAAACTTAAGCAATAGATTATATTATAATTTTTTACTGAAATACAAATAATAGACTGGAATATTTTGTTTTATTTTTTGGAAACTGTTCATAGAATTCATTTGTTTCCATTTTTTTAATTTTTATTTGCATTTCTTTAGCAACATATTGTTGTTGGGAAACGCTACCGCAGTATAAAAAAAGTAACCAAACCTGACTAACCTTAAAAATCGTAATTGTTAAAGTTATAAGTTAGTTTTTTTTGACGATGGGAAACGCCACCGCAAATAAAAATGCCACGAGTTTTTTGTCAAATTATTAATTAATTATGTTTTTGAATTTAAAATTTATGAAATTTTTATATTTTATGAAAATTAGTATATTAAATTATTAAATGACGAGTGAAAAATTAAAATGCCACGTATCATTTGTAAATATTAAAACTACCTTACCTTCAAACGAATTATCATAAATGTTCATGTTTCATCCGTAAATTTTTTACCCTCATGCGCCAAAAAAAGTTTCACTTCAAAAATCTAAAAATGAGACCACACAGCGACATTGAAAAACCATACCCAGACATAACCATAACCAGAATCTATTTATTTCTGAAGATGTTCATGTTACTTAATGTATATTGTTCTAAGTTGACTATTTTTAAAGTATAGATGAGAATGAGAATTAGTCAAGTCAATTATGACATCTGTATTTAAGAATAATGTTATTATATAATGAGGTATGTACACAAAAAAATATCAGTATAATTTATTAATTCGTTTTTATTTATTCTCATTTATTGAAACACGTAAAAAATTTCATGTGTAACTTAGAACAAGACTATTATAAAACATAATATACATACATCTTCAACATTTTGGCGGTACAAAATTAGTAACAAAAATTCATAATATTACAATCTCCAATTTAAGCGAAGCAAAGAAAAATTCTCAAAATCAATTTACTCTTTCAAAACAATAACTTTTTTTAGATACTTTCACAGTAGATGAAAGGAATCTTTTATAATAGAAAAGGAAAAACTAAAGACTAATTATGTATTAACGTCCCTGCAGCTACAGATGTGATGATTTTTGTGGTTAGGTTAGTTTTTTAAGCTGCGGTGGCATTTTCCAGTGAGAAAAAACTTAACCTAATTTTAAAAATGACGATTTTTTTAGGTCAGGTCTGTTAATTTTGCTGTGGTGGAGTTTACCAGTGACAAAAAAGCTAAAATACTAACCTAACCTTAAATGATGATTTTTAAACTTAAATTAGGTTTTTATAACGGCGGCCTTTCCTAGCGAAAAAAAGATAGCAAACTAACCTCACCTTTAGGGAATGAAGATTTTAATGTTAGGTTGGTTTTTTTTTTGCTGCGGTGGCTTTTCTCAGCAACAAAAACTAAATAAAGTAACCTAACTTTTAAAATCGTCATGGATATAGCTGCGGTGGTGTTAATACGTAAGTACCGTACTACGTGATATCAATGCGAAACAAATGAAACCTGATTAAAATCATTTACTTTGCTACAACATACAATATACCATGAAACTTATAACAGTTAATTTTTGTGACCAATTCATATGGGATAACTCAATTTAACTGTTTTATTGAATATAAATAAAACGGAGCACAATAAGTAAACTTTGTTAGGTTATTTCAATATTGCTTCACTCAAGACGGAGGAGATGTTACCAAATGACAATGTAATTAGCAAAAGAAATCTTACAAACACAAATTATAGTATGTATATTTAATTTTAACATACAGTTCATAACTCAAAATGAGGACATTCATTAATCGTAGCAAAACATCAGTGATTATTTTGCATCTGTACAAAAATATATATAAAAAATTTGTAAATAACAAATTGAGACTACCACTTTATACAAATATAACATAATTTTGAGCTAATTGTAAGTTTTTTCATTTTAATATACACTGCGACCACAGAGACTAAAGCTCTATGCATTTAGACAATAGAGATAGGGACTCTATGGTAAATCACAAAAATAATTTGTTACAAATAATTACAATGAAATTCAAACCTACATACTTTGCTTTAAAGTACATTTTAAAATAACGAAGTTATATGTTATTGTTTTTGGTAATTTAAAATGTACTTTAGAAACAAAAGTTTTAATTTAAACGTAATTATTTGTAAAGAAACATTAAGCTTGCAATATCTAATGGTAGTTCAGCGTAGAAAAGATTTCGGCATCGCCTCAGAAATATATTTTTTTAGCTTAAAAATAATTATGGAGCTGCCGTTGGACTAGATTAAAATACATCAATATAAAAACAAGTATGAACACATCGCTGCACTTAAAATTAAGAGCTTAGTTAAGAAATTATAACGTTTAGCACATTCATCGTATTGTGGTATAATTTAATTTAAATAAATATTTAGTAATACCATACGAATACTGAAGAGCCAGGCATTTTCATACTTCATAATATAGACAACAACAATTTTAAAAAAAACGTACGTATGGATGATTTTACGCTTCGTCTTTAATTCAAGTCGAAAACAATATAAATCTTGCCTAAGTAGTTCTAAATAGAACAGCCTCATGACATTCTAAGTACGCTAGCGCCAGTAGAACGCTTAAAAAAGTGCGTGCATACAAAGTACACATGTCAGAAGTGAAACTTCTTTGGCAACTAATTCTTAGGTCATATTTATATTTATACAAATCTAAATCTTTAGCTTTCCGAGACTTAGAAGGAGAAAAAAAGGTAGATACGTTAGGAATTTAGTTGTCATTAAAATATTAAAAGTGCCGATTATTAATACAAACAATTTGTTGAAATAAAAACGTTTTGTGTCAATATTAAACATTATTAATGGCATTTTGTTTTTGAATTTCAGAATAGAGAATTTATGTAATATTTTTATTTTATGTTTCATGTTATTTGTGTATGTTAAAACTACCTAACATTCAAACGAAATAGCATAAAAATCGCTGCACATTGCCGTGACGATAATCACGCGTTTCATCCGTAAAAAGATTTCCCTACTAAGCGTAAAGTTCACTTCAAAAATTTAAAAAACAGTTGATGTAACTTGATTGAGTTTATTTATGATTATCCGTTGTCTATCAGTGTTATTCAGGCCCAAAGCTCGCTTTGTGGTCGAAGTTCGACCGCAATTCTCTCAAAGTTATACTCTTATGGGTTTAAGTTTTGGTCTCATCATTTTATATATATGTCGGAGTGCGATAGTCTGTGGATCGCTGATCCGTGTGCAATAGTCTGTGGACCGTAGGCGCCATCTGTCTATCGGCGTGAGAGCAGAGTGAAGTGGCAGTCCGGCGCGTTTCTCGGTAGTTTTCGGGTGACGACCCTCCGTTGCGGTCGACTATTGAAACTGTCGCGTTCCTAGCTATTATTGTTAATGAGTATGTGTAAATTGATATCGGGAAGATTAAGTGATTGAACATTATAATCAGAGTTAATTAGTAAAATGTTTGATTGCACCAACATTACCCACGAACGCCTACAGTATGGAAATTATAGATGCCATTAATAACGCTGTCGGCAGAGAACCCTACGCCTCTATGCTTTATGCTTCCTTTCTCTCTTATTCTCCGAAATATAGTATTTAGTTTACCAAGTGTAAAATCAGCCATACGCAGCCAAATTTTTTGATTGAAACTTTACATTCATTTATTTATAATACAAAAATATAAAACCTATAATACGAAGGCACAAAGTTAGTGATATGATCAGATCGCATAATCTCCGATTTAAGGCACGATTCACTTAAAAGCTAACTTGAAACATCAGGACGACTGCTCAATTGACACTGTTAATAAATTCATTTTGCTTAACAACAAAATGCAACAAACATTCGTAATTAGATAAATTAATTTCACAAAATCCAACACGAAAATTATCACATGCATATTATTCATACACTCTTTGTTAAAAATATTCCATTCTCCTATTGATATAACCATTTAAAAAAGTGACAGCTTATTAATTTCCCACTGCTGTATATAAACCTGCCTATTAAGGGGCTATTGGTAACTATAAATTTTAGGTATTTAAAACAATTATAATCCGGGATTACGGGGGATCCGAATCGGGGTACCAAAAGACCCCAATCAGATATCCATACAAACAAAACAGTGTAGTGCAGTAGTAATGCTCGTAGACTTTTTAGTTATCAAAATCAATATTTTTAAACGATTTGCCCTTTTGACGATAAAAAATGGGGAAACATATCTTCATAATGCTTTTATGATTACAAACAATATGAAGTAAGTCTACAAATACTCAAGTAATTAAATTAGACTCATACATGGGGGATTTTGAATCCCCCACTTTGATCCTTCAAGGTTAAAAGGTTATTTCAATTATGATAACGTTGAATAAAAAAATAGTAAAGTTCTCACTAATTCCACACGGCGAGTTCAAATTCCAAACCCTATGAATTAGGATGCACAGCAGTAGGATGTTAAAAGGCTCTTATTAAATGTTAATTAAATATCAAAACACACAACAATATATAATACTTTGTTTGCAATAGATTTTCATTAAACAAATTACGTAGTTTCAAAAACAATCGCTAACGATAAATATCTCTTAATTATTCATATAACTGATTAGGATTCATAATTATATATATCGATATATGTATATACAAGTGGAAGGGATTTGGGATAATACTCAATCATTTGTAAATTTGCTTTATACTGAATCAATTATTTCATACAATGATCTTATGTTATATAGAATGTAGGGTGGACTGCGATTCGTTATAAAAAGATAAAATTGCTTTTGGCTCTTAGGATATTATTATAAAATAAGGTTTAACTCATTAGGAATTTCATACATTTTAAACTAAGGACTACGGTTTTTCTTATCATGAATTAAGCAATCGTAATTTCCCGCCAGTTTGGAATATTTATGTCATTTACGGTTTAAGTTTTGAGCCGTTGAGCTAATACATGGGTCGGTAACCTTTTCTTATAGAAGAATTAACTAATTATAGTTACTTTTTACTAGAATTTGTACGACGTGTAATTTTGGCTACCCCTGATCTCATAAACAACGACCCCCAATAAATCCACTCTGTGAAGTAAGAGTACTTTGGCCCAGGACTCGTAAAAACGAATCCGTATGCGGTAATCATACAAAGAGTAACAAAAATTAGGCTTTTATCTAATCAAATTGTGTTTATTAGAAAAAACGTGGCCCATGCTCATAACATTTGTAGCTCTTTTATAAGAAAAGGTTACCAACCCACGTAGTAATGGATTGATTCGATTTTTATAAAAAAATCAATATGAAAGCGAAGCTCTTAATTTAAATCGCGAACTAATAGACCAATTATTATAATAAGGTCCTTAAAGACTGTAAATTATTCATGATATCATTACTTTTAAATACTAGGTATAGAAATATGGTGAGGCGTAGAATCTTATTTCAAAGAAAATAACAGGGAAAGGTGTAGATAGTATTTGTTGTAGGTATTTTTGTCACTGCATCTACGTTTTCGGTCAGTATATTACTGCCTTTTTGAAAACTCTTAATCGGTTTCATATGTTGTAAGTAGGTCGTTCTAGTGTTCTTAATGTTTTATATAAGTCGCGATTGCTTCAAGTACTGTAACAGTACTTGGTGGAGGAACCTGTACTGGTGCACGTTCTCGATGAGGTTGGCACGCTGCTGGTGGAGCAGGCCAATTGTGCGGGGGATGTCAAGTTCCTGTGAATAATTGGTAATGTTAATAAAAAAATTTCATAGGTTATATTCAGAAAGAGAGAGATAAAGTCTTATTGCTCACCACAGACAATATATGAACTAAAAATTATAGAGAAAACGTATAAATAACTTGAGCTTTACACAAAACTCTGATACATGGTAATATTTGCATAATCCAAAAATGAATCGAGTAGAGATTTCGTAGTTGTGCCAGTTTGTTCAAATTATCATAGGTCAAATTATGAATCAGCATAATCAAGAACAGAAAGTAATAGAGACTGTACAAGTACAAATTTAGTAGGGGTGGGAAGCAGTGAGCGCAAACAGGGCAAACAACCCTTAGCAGCAAATATCTTTTCTCATAATCATTTTTATGTACACATGATATGTTATCACTCAACCTCCGAAATCCTAGGATTATATATAATTTAAGTTACTCAACGTTATAGTACAAACAAGTGGAACAATTATTTATCAAGTAGTTATGGATCAAAACCATCACTTACTAGCTCCGATTGACTTGACATTCGGCAAATATTGGGATTATTCCTTATGATAAAGCCGCCCAAAGTATTGCTATTAGATCGGTCAAAAGTGTTCGGAAATAAAGAAAAGTAACACGTTTCAGAAAGTAGACGGCCATTAAGAACAGATTTCCTGTCCAGGAAACTAGAAAACACGGTGGAATAGATATAGTCAGCATATAAAAACGGAATAGAATTTCCATTACGAGATCTTTAAACTAAAAGCCCTTTTAAAAAACTTTTAATATTTATATTGATCTTCAATGCAAAAAACTTCAAAAATGATTTTTAATTAATAATAACTTTATTTATTTGGGCATAAAAAGAAAGATACATAATTAAAATACCATGGACCCCTAAACTCTAGCCCGTGAATTAGAGGTCAGTGTCTTCCCAATTTTACAATATACATATTACACGCCTAACCTACTTATTGAAGAGAAAATAAAAAGTAAAATTAAGTGTAAACATTGATAAAATTAAAAACCATTGATTGTCTGTAAAGTCGGTTTACGAATAATAATTTTAAGTGATAACGTCATAAGAAAACAGTGATGGAAAAAATTGTTGTTCTAATAAACAATGGCATTACGCCGATCGCGCTTCTCTATCGCTTATGCAGCGCTTAAGCGGAACGTGACAAGGAGTAATGCTTTTTCGTGAGTACAACCGGTAACCATTAATTTATAAGATATTATCAAGTCATAAAAGAATTACGTGACAATAGACTCTCAAAGATTAGTCGCCATGTTTGCGATGTCATAATGTTCTGTATTTATGAATATGTTAGTAAAAAATTGAATTCATAAAACTCAAGAACACAACTATTAATACAATATCGTATGGTTTCTCACTTGATTCGTGTCTAAAACGTGTAGCAGCAAATGTGCGGCTAGTGCGGGCCCGGAACGTGCTCCAGTGAACACAATAGGTGCGTTCCGACCTAAAGACTTCTCCGCATTCGCTTCCGCTTCACAAGCCAGACGAAGACCGTTTACTTCCGAGATGAAATCTGTAAGGAAATGGTAATATAAGTACCAACCTATTAACGTTCCACTAGCAAATAGTCTAGGTTTCAAGTAGTGGGAGCATGCCATGGCTAATTACAAGTTTTTAATTCCGATGGTACCGGGATAAACAATGAAAGTCAAAGGCAATCACTGATTCACTCATCAGTTCTTCCGATGTAGATAGTTAACTAAGCAGGCACGAAGCAAGGGACCCAAGTCCTCCGTGTATGAATTTTAATTTAATAACTTGATTGTTAAAGGAGTTACCTTCTTGTTTATACGTGTTATTTCTCTCTCTCTAACAAACGTGGTATCACCGTAAGGAAAGAGCGAGACAAAAATACGACACATTTGTTCGTATTATGGCCCCGTATGTCTTTCAGTCAACTCAAAGAAGCGCAACGGTATGCACGTGATGTTCCGATGATTCTGTTCCACAAATGAACTAGGGTATTTCGGTAGCCACATTCGAATCACGCGTAATTTTTTGATGCTTGGAGACGGAGAGGTTAAATAAATGCAATCGCGTACCTAAGAAAGGTGTTAGGTCTACGGGATGGTGGGTTGAGTTCCAGGTGGAGTAGTGCACGTGCCATAAATAGCGCGACCGTGCTCCTCGACGTAGCCTCACGCGTGCGGAACCACCCCACGCCGCAAGAGACACACGGCCGCACCAAACCTGGAACTGTACATGTAAAAATGCATAAAAAATCATGTATTCAAGTTAAAAAATTCTTTAGAATCGTTAAATATAGTTTTCAACTCAAATTCATTCCAATGTACGACTGATGACGTCATTAAAGAACTTAAAATCTAAAGTTAGGACGGTCATTAATGTAAATGTGGAACAGAAAAGGATATGATCTAATATGGAACTTAGTGGGGCACCCAGTTTTAATATAGAAAATCAATTCTCTTAAAAAGTTCCACCAATAGTCTATCAGTAAAACTGGCTCACCATCTACTTTTTTACATAATAAAGAGTTTAATGCTTTCTTAATTTTTGTTCAAAATAACACTTAAAGCCAAAACAATATTTGGCGATATGGACAAGACGAAGATATGATTTATGAATGACTTGAATGGAGTTAAACTAAGACAAATTAAACGAAAATATCTTGGGTGCAATTCACACGTGGTAAAAGTGAAACCTTCAATATTGTTGGCTTTAAGATGACGAGTGTAAAATTTCGGCAGGAGGATAATTGTAGGTTTTAGTAATGATTTATTTTAACAGTACCTTGGTGAACACGATTGGAGGGGGCACGAAACAGAGCACAAAAATAACCAGGAATAAAACAAACACTGTATAATGTGTCTTATCTTATATTCTCCTACGTTGAATGTTATGGACGATGCTAATGAAGTTTTTACTTCAAAATATATCAGCAATTCGAAATGAAATCTCTAAATTAACGCACAATCAGAAGAAAAAAGTAAAAGAGAAAAGAAATCTGATCATTACATAGTTGTCTGGTTAATTTTTTTCATGGGGTTGGGGACGAGGTAGATAAAATCCGTATTACCTGTCCGATGTCAGCAGTGCGGTCGGGGGGAGGGAGGTGGGTTGTGTCGCCCCCTACTTGGGCCACGACGCGTGCGCCCACCTGCCAGATACACTCCCACATGAGAGCAGAGTGCTCCGGCTGGTTGGCGTGCATCAGCACGTAGAACCGTTGCGAACTACCCACTGTCATCTAACAAAAAAAAAAACATTTTCAATATTTTGCAAGGCAGTTCTTCAAAGGACTAGGATATCCTTAAGGTCTATATATTTGTCGGAGAATAAGAGAGAACGGAGAAACATAAAACACAGGGGCGTAGGGTTCTCCGCCGACATCGTTATTAATTAGATCCATTATTTAATTTCTTATTCTGTGGGCGTTCATGGGTATTGTTGGTGCAATCAAACACTGTATTAATTAACTCGGTTTATAATGTTCAATCACTTAATGTTCCCGATATCAATTTACACAAACTCATTAACACTAATAGCTAGGAACGCGACAGTTTCAACAGTTGACTGTTCCGATCGAGCGCTACTCGACAACTGTCGAGTGACTCCCGCCGGACTGCCACCATTGACTCTGTCGACGCCGATAGATGGCGCCAGCGTTCCACAGATATCTGCCCTCCGACATATTATTTAAGATGTGTGCTATAATTAGCTTAATAGTTTCTAATGTGAGTTTGAATAAGCTTATTTAACTGCTATATGGATTTCGTATCATCTACATCTATTTATCAATAATTTTCTGAACGAAACCATAAATATTAGTAAAGCATAAAATTTCTTTTATTGAAAGAAAGCTTGATGCAATAACATATTATAACATGAAAGATTCAAAATTTGGATTTCATATTATTCAGAAATGCTCAATAAGCTCAAATAATTTTTAAAGACATTGGCTCTTTTTAATTCTTTAAGTCATAAATATATTTCTTTTACAACATATTTTAAGTATTATATAAGTTTGAAGGTTTTAACTTTTCTTTTTTTTTGTATATACTTTCTACACGGAATGCTTTTTTATACTTAAAATCATACTTATTTAGCAGTTTTCAATATTGCAAGATTCGCAATGAATATGTTTCCACAGATTAAGATTATTATATGCACATTGATATATATAAATAAATAGAAATTAAAAATGCGTGCATACAAAGTACACATGTCAGAACTGAGATTTCTTTGGGAAATTAATTTAGAAATCTTGTTTATATTTATAAAAATCTAAAACTTTAGATTTCCGAAACTTAGAAAGAGGCAAAATGGAAGATACGCCAGGAATTTAATGAATTTGTCGGTAAAATATTAAAAATGTCGAATATTAATACCAATAATTTAATGAAATCTCAAATGATGATTGTAAATAAAAACGCCACGTGTTATTATCAATATTAGGAATTATTAATTTAATTTAATTTTTTAATTTAAAATTTAGAAAAGGATATTTATGAATTATTTTATGATAAATCATTAAATGACGAATGGCAAATTAAAATGCCACATGTTATTTTAAATATTAAAACTACCTAACCTTGAAACGAATTAGTATAAAAAACGCTGCACAGTTTCGTGCACGCGTTATTATCTTTAACAATATAAAAACGGAAAGACAATTTTAACAATGTTAATAAAAATGGGATAACCGACTAAGCTTGTTAGAGGTTTCCTCATTTTTTGCATTTTTCATAACTTTAGATGTTTGAGTTGTCCTTAAATATCATCATCATCAGTGGTACAAATCAATCAAATCATTTATTACAATATTGTTAGCGAACGAAATAAGCGATTCAATGGTGTTATAAAACCATATACCTCCCACGGGTTCAGAAAGTTGATTCCGCTGAGAAGATACCGGTAAGAAACTCAACGGTTACTCCTTTAAACATAGTTTTAGTAGGTTCCAATGTATTTAGCTTTCATTATTTATTTATTTATTTATTTTACACAAATTTATATTATACATACAGAAAATACAAAAACTTAAAGTAGGAGACTATATAAATTTACATAAAAGGCGGCCTTATCGCTAGGTTAGCGATTTCTTCCAGGCAACCGTTGATTATAAAAGAAAATATTATTTAATAATTGAGGGTAGGCGATGAACTTACATAAACTTACATATGAATAATTACACACGAATACTTAAAATGTATACATAAAATAATGATAGTAAGATAAATATTAAAAGAATATACTAATAAATATTTTAATATAAAATACATAAAATATAAGTCGTCTATGTAGCTTTCAAGATATGGTTTTTTACTGAATTTTTAAAAATATTTCATGTGGATCAACTCCAAATATCTTTGTCACTTAAATAATCTTGAATATTATATATGCTTTTTGTAATAGGACGTTTATGACATATTTCTTAAAACTATGTGGAGGCAAACTCAGAAGCGATTCGGGTATCTCATTAAAAATGTGTATGCTAAACCCGATCAATGATTTTTTTTTTATTGCTGACAGTTTTAGCACTTGACTGTGATCTCACCTGATGGTAAGCGACGATACAGTATATGATGGAAGCGCGCTAATCTGGTAAGAGGCGATATACCCCTTATGGTTTCTACACAGCATCGTACCGGAACACAAATCTCTTTGCTTGGCGGTACGTCTTTGCTGGTAAGGTGGAACTAGCCACGGCCAAAGCCTCCAACCTGGACTAGTTACTCGACAAATTAGAAAATAGAATTTCTTAAATTCGTACTTCTGAACCATCTTCTATCTTCTCTAAAATATGGCATTACAAGTTTGATTTTATTTCTTGTATTAAAATTGTGTGGTATCGCTGCTTTTGCTGTATAAATGAATATTATCACGGATATATAAAATGTTATTCAATATATATTGCGACGGTATTGTAAGAATTAATATTTCTTTGAATTTTTCTCTCAAGGAAACGCGAGATCCGAATATATATAGGAAGTTGTATATTTTACTCGCCGTGATATGTGAGGCGTTGATATATCCATGTGGGTTGCTAGGTGTTGGGTGTAGCCTGACTCGGTTGTCTTCATACGGCAGGTTGTCTGCACTGAACCCGTTTAAAGCAGCATATTGAGGTAAAAGGGCAGTCCGATATTCGGCATCCCCCTCCCTTCCTTTTGGTACTTGTTCAAAAGCGAACGCGAGCTGCTCATCAGACATCTTGCGTTCTAGTAATTGGCACTGAGGACATACAAAACCATGCCTGTTAACGAAATTTTGAAATTTAATGTTCATTAGACTCGCTGTGTACTTTATTTTATAGATAGTGAATGTATTTGAGTGGTCACGTTCAACTATATAACGCTAGTTCGAGTAACGTCGGCTTTCGTCAATTAACAAAAGGAGAGAGTTATAGGCAATACATTCACTGTTATGTTTAAATTGGTGTTCGCTGACTATGGGCCTTATGCAGAAGCTGAGAGTCACTCAGCGTGCGATGGAGAGGGCTATGCTCGGAGTTTCTCTACATGATCGAATCAGAAATGAAGAGATCCGTAGTAGAACCAAAGTCATCGACATAGTCCTACGAATCGCGAACCTGAAGTGGCAATGGGCGAAGCATATAGTCGGAAGGACCGATGGACGTTGTGGCCAAAGGTGCTGGAATGGCGACCCTGTACCGGACGGCGCAATGTAGGCAGACCCCCCACAAATGGACCGATGATATAAAGAGGGTCGCCGGTAGTCGCTGGAGCCAGGAGGCGCAAGATCGGGCCTTGTGGACGTCTTTACATGAGATCTATGTCCAGCAGTGGACGTCCATCGGTTGAAGCGACGATGATGACGATGTTTTAATTCATTATTTCTAACTGACAATAATCAGTACTAAATATAATTATGCAGGTTGTAAACGATATTATTTAATAAATGGAATTTAAAAGGAAAGATATATTTCGCCTTGTCTGAAATATGTTCGTGTAACTTTAATTTAAAAACGTATTTATTTACTTTAATATACTGCGCAGTAGTACTTTTTTAAATTTTATAATAAGTAACTTTAGATATTTGATATCAAATCTAAAAGTCGAACACCTAGTAATCCGCAAAATATTGTTTTAATAATGCTGCTAGTACATAAGTGCACTCTCCATTACTTCACTCTCATAGTCCGACGTGACAGCAATCCGACACGAGCGGAGAGAGATCAGGTGCAGCACCGACGGTTTAACGTGCTCTCCGAGGCACGGGGGTGGATCATACCGCCAAATTTTTCCCAACTTCGGGCAAATATTGAGAAAATCTTAATAAAAAAAACTCAATATCGATTTCAAATTGTCCCGCCCCAGGTTGCCTGCCAATCCGCAGTGCAGCAACGTGGTGGATCTATGCTCTAAAAACAATCTCTCATATGAGTGAGGACGCCTGTGCCCGGCAGTCGGGCGTTAATGGGCTGCTACTCACCTTTTTAATGCTGCTAAAATCAATCAATTTAGCAACTAAATATAAATAGTGTCCAAAAGTGATCTCTAACAACAAATATATTAATAACGCAAGGATATACTAATATGAAAATATTAGATTGTATATGTACCAATACCTTTTCAAAGCCCGTTATAAAAAAACAATCTATCATCGGTCAATAAATTTAAAAACAGTCGGATAACTGTTGCATACATTGCGTCATTGATTACTGTTACTATCAATGTGATTGAGTAATGATATGAATTGGAATTGAATAACACTGGGAGTTTGATAAACAAGACAACAGAGCAGCGGTACAAAAATGAGCTACATGTCTATACTTGTTAATAAAGCTCATGTGTCCGTTTGTAATGTTCCTATTAATTTCGCAGCTGTTCGTATAGGAGACAACATAGTATATTTTTCATTCAGAAAAAATTAAGGACATGAGAGATATTACAAGAGATGCAAGCGAAAATTCATAAAAGGCAATCTCGTGGGTTCACCAGTTATTCAACATTTATATTCGTTTTATTGCAGACCATATAAAAAGTTACCAAAAGGTAAAATACTTTATGGAGTAGGAAATTGTGCGAAATTAATATAAATATTCAGTACACATATAATAACACGAGCAATGCCCCGCGGTTACACGCGCGTAGATACCGATCTCGTGTCAGTGGAAAGTTACTAAATCGATCCAGTAATTTTTACCTTCGTCCTCGTCGTCGCTTCAACCGATGGACGTCCACTGCTGGACATAGGTCTCACGTAATGACGTCCACAAGGCCCGATCTTGCGCCGCCTGGCTCCAGCGGCTACCGGCGACCCTCTTTATGTTGTCGGTACAACTTGTGGGGGGTCTCCCTACACTGCGCCGACCGGTGCGGGGCCGCCACTCCAGCACCTTCGGCCCCCAATGTCCATCGGTCCTTCGGATTACGTGCCCCACCCATTGCCACTTCAGGTTCGCGATTCGCAGGACTATGTCGGTGACTCTGGTTCTACTACGGAACTCTTCATTTCTGATTCGATCACGTAGAGTAACTCCGAGAATAGCCCTCTCCATCGCACGCTGAGTGACTCTGAGCTTCCGCATGAAGCCCATAGTCAGCGACCACGTCTCAGAATCGTAGTTCATCACTGGCAACACGCACTGTTCGAAGACTTTGGTCTTCAGACACTGAGAGTTATCGGACGAAAATATCTGGCGTAGTTTCCCGAACGCTGCCCAACCGAGTTGAGCAGCGTTCGGGGTTTATACCTTAAAGTAAGTAAGTAACAGCCCATTAACGTCCCACTGCTGGGCACAGGCCTCCTCACTCCAAGGAGCGAGGGTTTTTAGAGCATAGACCCACCACGCTGCTCCACTGCAGATTGGCAGGCATAGTACACAACAAGTGTACTCTCTTTTTTTTCACTCTCATAGTCCGATATGACGGGAATCCGACACGACCGGAGAGAGATCAGGCGCAGGACCGACGGCTTAACGTGCTCTCCGAGGCAAATATTGAGAAAATCTTAATAGAAAACTCAATATTGGTTTTTGAATTGGCCCGACCCGGGACTCGAACCCAGGACCTCATGTCTGTAGTCGAACATGCTAACCACTAGACCAATGAGGCAGTTATATACTTTAATAATTATAAATTGTTAAAAATGAAAAACAAAAATTCAAAATGCAAAACTTTCTTCTATATTATTAGGGAAGAGATTTATTTGTAATACTTTATTGTCTGAGAACTTCTTATTTGACGTAGTTTTGTTTTGTTCTGGAGTTCGACTCGAGATACTTTATTCTCTTTAGATTGACATTTTCAAATTCGTTATATCTTTTGAATGGAAGGTTCGATTTTAATAATTTGAAAAGTATTTTACAAGTATTGAAACGGTCTTTAATTATTATTATGTTTAGGATTAATACAGATGTATGAATATGGTTTTATTTAATGCAAAAAAGTAGTTGTAGTGGCATAATTATAGTAGTTGGGCATATGGTATAGTGGACTTTTTTATGGATATTAACACGGTCTATAATATTGTAGAACATTTTTTTGTTCTATCATCAATAGTTTCCCCTACGCACGCGATGACAGATTTTATGTGACCAATTTTTTCACACATTGGATTATTTTTTTGAGAAACTAAAATTGCCTATATCGGTCAGTGAAAATGCAGCTTTATAATGGTTAAAAAATTTCGGAAATCGGTCCAGTAGTTCTTGTGTGAAAACGTTACGAACATACATACATACCTACAAAAACACAAATGTTTCCTCTTCATAACATTAGTTTATAGATAAATAAAACACATAAATGTACACACTAACCAACACACTATTGACCACAATAATATTATGTTATCTATAATATACTTTAAAAAAATAAATGGGTTTTTTAGCCACGTGACGTTTCCTTAATGAAATGAGACTAGAAATGTAAAAAAAATTACTTACCATAGTTTCTTTGGTAATACTCGGAGGTAGGGGTTGAAATTTAGGCAGACCGGTTGACCACCTGTGTTTGTTAGCAGGTTGGCCAGCCTTAGCCCTATCACGACCTAAAGTAGCACTTTTCACCTCCACATTCTTGTTTCCCCTCCCCATAAATACCCCCCATCTCCTCCTCTTTTTCTCCTTACTAACATTAGTTTTACTCCCGTCCAACTCGATACTAGTGCTGTGAGTCGAATTCATAATCGAACTCGATATAGCACTGTCCGTAGTACTGCTCTGCGACGTGTTAATCTCCGACTGGATTCTGATGTCAGGCACGCTTATAGACGTCACATTATCAACAGATTTGCTTATCGTGTTGTTATTTGATATTTTATGAGTCGAAAGACTCTGGTACGGCGTTTCATCGTAATCTTTCTCTTCATTTTTCAATGATATTCGGTCTATAGTCAATCCTATACCATCGTTCGGTTTGTTAATCGATCGATTCGATACATTTAGGTCTTTTGGTACACTTGATTCTCGTACGCCTTTTATAATCTGTGCATTGACGTAATGGGAATCGTTGTCTAATTTGGGCACGTAACTTGGCACGTTTAAATTTCCGTAGTTATTTATCGTTGGATGGCTGCTATTTCTTTCGTTTAACCGCGATATTTCGTCGGTCGTTGTAAGGCTTTGAGCTCTTTCTCTCATAGTCATCTTCCCCGGTTCGTTTTGCCAAGGTAATGGCACGTTTTCATATATAGGTTCTTGTGTTTCGTTGTGCTTTATTTGCGGTAACACTAGATGTCTTTGGTACGATATCCTTCTCATTGGCATCGAGTACATTATATTGCCTCTTTCGTCGTAAACTTTCTGTATATTGTCTGATATATGGTGAGGATCTATTATTATGTGTGGACTCGGGTCAAGGACGGATGTTAAATTATTGTACGTTCCGTGTGTCGCTGGAAGGATGTTTGGTCTTGCGTAATTAACTACGTTATGACTTGGATTTACATAGCCCAAATACTGTCTATTTAAAGCTGTTCGTGTAGAAACTAGATCGGGACTAGAACCGGAGACATGTGAATTTATATAACCTCTATGATAATTCAAAGCCTGACTGGCTACAGCTAAATCTGGAGTTGAATTTGAAGCCAGACCGTTCGATGGGTATGGGGGTGGTGGTTTATATACATTGACATAGTGTAAGGCGTGGTCTGTTTGTACGTTAGGGTTGACAGCCATGGGGTAGTTTCCCACAAATTTAAGGCCGTATGCGTAATCATCCGTGGCTGCAACACCCTGGTTGACAGACACTGTATGTCGGGTTACATCAGGATAGTGTATCCTGTGGATATCAGGGTGGGAGCCATAGACGAGTGGTTGTGCGCTGGTGCTGAGTAGTTGGGAATGTGCGTGATGGTTTTGATATCGAAGTTGTGCTTCTGCTCTTTGCTGTTGGTATTTGTGTTGGATTGCCGTTTCATAGTCGGGAGCAGGGCGGTATGATGGAAGAAGTGCCCTGTAAAGCAAAGTTATTACGAATAATTGTAATGCAATATTAATATCGTAATGTTCAGCGAACATGAAGGCAGTTTTAGAAATTGGTAGAAAAAGTTAAGTGTAGTTTAAAAAATGACACAGTGTATCGTTAAGAAGTGCCCTGCTATAAATTTCTCATACCTGTTCCTAGGCTGTGGTCGATTGTCAGCGAGCTCGAGGCATGAAGTGGAATGAGCACGATGTGCTGCCGTTAATGGTTCCAAGTGCGAAGTGCTGCCGATTTGTGCGTCTAATTCTTCACGACTCTCGGATAAGCCTTGTTCTTGCTATGAAAGGAAACACAATTGTTATAATTTCGTATTTATTGTAACAGTTTTTGGTGTACTGTAACGTTACTTCCAAAAACATTATTAAATTGTGTAACAAACAGGAAACCTTTTCATTTTCAATTTTGTCACTACTACTAACTTTTTCAAGCGAAATTCAGGCTGCATTTTTTTTTAAAGTAGCTCAAGAACATCCCACAATAATAATTATTTTGCCTGTGAAAACCCGTCAAAATTGGTCCACCTATTTCAGCGATTGGCCGGAACTAATAGAAAGGTTTTTATAATGAGTACCGTACTTAAAAAAAATCAAAATTATAATTGTAAATTGGCTTTTAAAAACGTTACGTTAAATAATTTCTGACCTTCAATGAAACGATAACTTTCCCTTTCCTAAAAGTCATAGGAATATGCAGAATACTATGACTTAAGTATTTCGATAACTATCAATTCTGTAACAAAAAAATCTATCACTCTAGTTTATCGTATTCTCATATATATCGGTGTACTATAGGATAGCAATAAAATAATAATATAAAATAATCTGTTTTGAAATCATTTTATCGTAAGTCCGTCAGATTTCCAATATTTCACGGCTCCTTACGCGTGCGTAGAAAGTGAAATCCACTCATGGTACCATTATTAGATTAATCTATTTACTGCATATAAGATATATAACAGTAACAAACACACAGAATGTTTATCAGTTACGTTAAAATTTATGGACAAAGGCGGACTTATCCCAATAAGTTATATTATAATAGCGTCCTAAAATATATAAAATAATTAGCTCAATTAATAATTTAAAACAAAGTTTGACGAACTCTAGCAAAACAAGCATACTATAGCCACAAATTACACAGCAATTATTCAAATAATTTCGACTTCCGGTGTTATGATAAAGACGTTTTTGTGAACAGGTATGCGGCAAACGGTTTACTACGGTACGAGCCGATCTTATCTGTAATTAGGTATGCCATTCACGTGACGACGGCTGACTGATCGCGAATTAAAATTTCAAACTAACAGTAGACAACTTTATTTTCAATTAACTGTGATTTTGTAGAGTTAGGGCTAATTCTCATCTTTACAAAAAAAAAACTACTATTTTACTGAATCTCTTAAGCGATTTTTTAAATATCCCTAGGTTGAATGAAATATTATCACTTGTTCCGGAGATATAGTCGGAACAAGGTAAACCAAAATATAAGATAACAAGCTGATATTAAGTAAAATTGTTCAAAACAGAATTATAAGCGTTCCGATACTTGGAAAAATTTATTCGAGTTCAATAATGTGGGATTTTCGTGATTTTCAGTAATACAGGCATTTGTATCACACATTTACATCAGACAAATAAATGTGTTCCTAAATGTCACCGTTTCTGGCATATAATGATACAAAAATCAAGAAAAAATCCCCCGTACAATTGAATTTTTGCAATTAATCACGTCATTGACATATTCTCTGACAACCTACTGTGCTTCAGATCTAAAATTTGTAAAATATTGCCAACGATTAGAACATGCTTGTAGTTATGTAAGAGTAGTGTAGTTAGTTTATTGTTGATCAACATTAATTATTTTAGATTATAGTTCCAAAAAATGGAATGAAATGCATTCCATTCTAATAAACAAATATTTGAAAACAGTTTATAACTATAATGATCTCATCAGAATGTACCATTATTATCAACATTAGTTTATGCCTTTAATGTATGTGCTGTTAGTGTTCCCAAATAAATTAAAAAGAAGAAGTTGTAAATATTATAATATACATGTGTCCTGAACACCTACGGGGTCAAGCCAATTGAAGAATAAATATGGACTTTCCTTTTAAGACTTTCTTAATAATTTCGGGCAAACCGAAGGTGAGAAGTTGGCGATGTGCTCTACCCCCGTGCCTTGGAGAGCGCATTAAGCACCCGATCTATCTCTCTCTCTCTCTCTCTCTCTCTCTCTCTCTCTCTCTCTCTCTGGTTGTGTAGTATTCCCGTCACATGGAACTTTGAGAGTGAAGGAATAGAAAGTGCACTGGTGTACTTGCACGCAAGTGGAGCAGCGTGGTTGGTCTATGCTTTAAAAACCCTCTCCTCTATGACTGAGGAGGCCTGCGCCTAGCATTGGAACATAAATGGGCTGCTACTTTTCTTCATCATCGCTTCAACCAATGGACGTCCACTACTGGATATAGTTCTCACGTAATGACTTTCACAAGGCCCGATCTTGCGCCGCCTGGCTTCCTGCGGGTCCCGGCGACCTTCTTTATATCATCGGTCCACCTTGTGGGGGGTCTGCCTACACTGCGCCGTCCGGTACGGGGTCGCCACTCCAGCACCTTCGGTCCCCACCAACGTCCATCGGTCCTTCGGATTATGTGCCCCGCCCATTACCACTTCAGGTTCGTGATTCGTAGGACTATATCGGTGACTTTGGTTCTACTACGGATCTCTGCATTTCTGATTCAATCACGTAGAGAAACTCCGAGCATAGCAGTCTCCATCGCACGCTGAGCTACATGTATCCAGGTATGTGTACTCGTCAACAATGTCGAGAGCTGAGTTCTCATCGATAACTGGGTGTGGCGGTACATGGATATTAGACATAATTTTCGTCTCATACATGTTCATTTTCAGGCCCACCTGTTGAGAAACTCTGCTGACGTCATCGAGCATTGTATTGAGATCTTCGCGAGTCTCTGCCATAATGAATAAGTCATCGGTAAACCGTAGATGAGTGATGTACTCTTCCCGCACCGCAGTGAAAAGCTTCGGGGAGATAACATCTCCCTGTCGCACTCCACGCTGCAGTTGGATAGACGCTACTATCCAACTGCTACTTTTACGCGTGTTATGTATCTTAGAATGTGTAAATTGATCGGACTAATAGAATTGAATCTACATCATACACCTCTCCACTATTGAAAGTAGGAAGTTAATTTGATGAACTTCTTTCATTCCACTGGAACAGCTTACATACTGTTTTTATCCCAGTCCAACCCCTTTTATTACGTATCTACGACTTCTTTCCTCTAGAATATACAAATGAAAATACCTATTATGAAAAAAAATGTAATTTAATATTCTCTGGTGTTATTGTATTTACGTTGAATATAAACAAATAGATAACACTGAAATGACTGATGAAACGTTATCTACACGCCATGTTTCGCGGTAATACTATAGGTGACACAGGTTTAACGGTACAATGTTATTGTTATAGTTAATTAGTGTTGTTAAAATTTTCACACGCTGATGTTATGCTTCTACGCGAGATCAGTTCATTTCATTAATATTAAGTGAAAATAAAATGTGGTATTTCACTCTGTCTATATTTAAAATGTTGTTGACACAACATTTTCCTTCACCTAAAAACAACATGATGAATTTTTTAACAACAATTAGCTGCCTAAGTTTTTCAAAGATAACTTAATGATGGCCCAGAATTCGAACCCATGATAATAAGAATCCAGGAGTCTATCCATATGGGCTTATAATGTAGTGTATTTTTTATTTCATTCTGTAAATTTACTGTAAAAATTATGCATTCCGAATAGAAAACATTGGAAGCCGAATTTTCGGGCTACATATTATTTCCATTCATGAGTTGGCTATTCATATATCATATTATAAGTAGATTGAATTATTTTATTAAACTTGCAAATAACAACGAATTATTTTCTATAATTGATATAAGTCACGAAAAGTTACAAAACATGTAATGATGTAAAAAAATTAAAAGTGCGTTTGTACTGAATACACATATCAGAAGTGAAACTTGTGGCAAACTAATTTCTAGGACTTGTTTATATTTATAATAAAACTTTAGATTTTCGAGACTTAGAGGGAGGGAAAAGGGAAGATATGTTAGGAAATCAATGGTCATTAAAATATTAAAAGTGTCGAAAATGAATACAAATAATTTATTGAAATCTTAAATATTACAAATAATTAATTAAATTTTTAAATTTCATGAATAATAGTATATTAAATGACGAGTGGCTAATTAATATGCCACATGTTATTTGTGACTGCATCATTGGTCTAGTGGTTAGCATGTTCGACTACAGACATGAGGTCCTGGGTTCGAGTCCCGGGTCGGGCCAGTTCGAAATCGATATTGAGTTTTCTATTAATATTTTCTCAATATTTGCCCAAAGTTGGGAAGTTGGCGGTGTGATTCATCCCCGTGCCTCAGAGAGCACGTTAAGCCGTCAGTCCTGCGCCTGATCTCTCACAACGGTCCTGTTGGATTGCCGTCACGTTGGACTATGAGAGTGAAGGAATAGAGAGTGCACTTGTGTACTATGCCTGCCCATTGGGGCGCCGTCTATGTGGGTCTATGCTCTAAAAACCCTCTCTCATATGAGCGAGGAGACCTGTGCCCAGCAGTGGGACGTTAATGGGCTGCTACTTACCTTTTACCTTACCTTATGTTATTTGTAAATATTTAAATTACCTAACCTTCAAACAAATTAGCATAAAAAACGCTGCACATCTTCATCACGCTAATCACGCATTTCATCTGTAAAACATTTTAACCTCGCGCCTAAAGAAGTATCACTTCAAAAATATATTATTCTCACTTGTATAGCGACAACTATTTTATCAGAATTAACTGGAAAGTCATTGAATTTAGTGAAACGGGTCAGGGTATGTTGTGTTTGTAAGTTATAACTCCAAATCTATATTACTCTATAAACAATTATTTGATTTTCATCTATATATATAAAAGAGATATCCAGGTATCTATTGACTCATCACGATATCTCTGGAACCATAAGGCGAAAAGACTTGAAATGTGGTAGGAATATTCCTTTTGCCGAGTAAAACTCAGCTAAGAACAGCTTATACGAAATTCCACCCGCAAGGAGGGTTGCGGGGGTGTTAACTAATGACTCATCATATAAGGCGTAGAGACTTGAAATTTGGTAGGAATATTCCTTTTGCCGAGTAGAGGTCAGCTAAGAACGTCAGGTATTACGAAATTGATTGAAATTTGGTACAGCTATAATCTAGAGCCTGAAAAGGGGACTATAAGCTCTTTGCAGTAATGCACAGCAAATAACTCATTGAACTATTTATACGTACATTTTTTATTTGTAAAGCAAATTGTCTAAATTAATGAAAATGCTACCCAATCAAACCTAAACAAAAAAAAACATTCAACGCAGACGAAGTCGCGGGTTCAGCTTGTATAAAATAAACGAAAACATAAAAACTACTTTTACACTTATTAGGTTAATGTTAATGTGATAAACCTTTATAGTTTGCTCCAGTTTTGTATTTGTTTAACGTGCCATGTTGGTATGATTTGATCTATAAAATAAATTAAATCGGAGTACATCAAATTAACTGCTTTCACTAAATACGTTTGTTCATGCTAACCTCTAAAATGGCTTGACCGATTCTGACAGGACTTTCACAGCAGATAACAGATGTTATTAGGAGTAACTAAGATTAATATAATTTTGGAAAAAGGGATCTGAAATTATAGATTGGCACCGACGGAAATAACTGATAATAATTTTTTTTTAATCCGAAAATTTGTTAGAGTAACATCGTTATACGTAAAGTCTCAGCATTTGAAACTCGCGTGATATTCAACGATATCTCCATTTTTTGTGGCATTGTAAATAATTGTTCAACATTCATCAATCAACATTCAACCGCGGCGTTGCAAGCGAAGTCATTAGGCTAAATGTACACGGTAGATTTTATATTTATTAAATAAAATTACCCCAAAGGATATTTCGAAACATTGAAAAATTATTATAAAGGCTGAAGGAAACTATGTATTTCCACGTATAAGTTTAATACATATCTGGATATCATTCACCCCATTTAGTAGTAAAATCACCCTGACTGTAAAATTGCGTGGCAGAAATGGCTTCTTAGCAATAAGACCACCCCTTTGTACCCTTTGCTTATATAATAAATTTTTATTTGTTCAAAGTATGTTTATTTACAAGAACTAAAATAAATTAAGTACAAATAACACAATATAACACTAGAGTAATGTATGAAACACATCTGTCCCTAAACTAGTAATGAACCTGTATTTTAGGCGACAGCGCTCTCCTCGCAAATACTTATACAAGCAAAGAGTATCAGCCAGAAGCTAAGCTTAGAAATTAAATTAAATACATTTTAAAAAATAAACGGAAAAAATAAAGAAATACGGTGGAGAATTAAGTTTGTGCACGTGAGTGTGTATATATAATATATATTATATTAACGTATTATAGTAATTATGGATAAAGCAATTGACAAATTTAATAAAACGCGTCACTGTCTAAACTAGTATTATAAGGAGGAAACATTTGTGTTTTTGTATGTATGTATTTTGTAACATTTTTACACAACACAACAATAGTTGCAATAGTTGCGTACAACTATAACTACTTTTTTGCATTTTAAAAGTTAACAAAAGAGTCGACAACAATCAAACCATATTATTCAATGTCTTCTTTCAACACCTGTAGAGTATTTTTAAATTTACTAATGTCGGATATTATACGCAAATGACATTGCGAATTTATATATGTATTAGTAAGATATATTCGGTGTAAAGAAAAATCTGTATATTGATTAGATTAATAAATTCAAAGTCTTTGTTAAAAGAATAAATTCAAAGTCTTTGTTAAAAGAAAGTTGATAGAAAAATCGTATTATACTTTGCAANCCTTGTAACTTTAGATTTTAAGCCGTTCTTGAGTACCATCATCAGATGTATATTAGAATCAGAGTGTGGAAAAAAAAATATAATTTGACGATTCAAAAGCGCTGTAATATGCCTACTCGAATAAAGATATTTTGATTTCTTTTATTTTGATTTTTGATTATAAATGTGTGTATCTAATAATCAGAAATGTTAACAAAAATAAATCTACACTCCGACTTACTAGACCCCACTGTCACGAGATCGGTATATATGCAGGTGAAACCGTAAGGCATTGCTAGTACTTAATAAAAGAAACAAAACAAGCCGTGACCTTTCAATAGACTAAATATCTCAAAATAATTTAATATGATGAATTATTGTAATAATAAAGTGTATTAACATCAAGTAATATTAATTAATGTTTTAAAATATATGTTCCAACTGGATTAGATGCACATAAATAGTATTTTATTATCAACGGAAAATTTGAATAAGAGTGTGTAATAGTAAGAATGTATATATTTATTGTATTTTTTGTGGTGTACAAGACCGACAAAATCTTTCACTATATATATTAAACTAGCTGAACCCGCGACTTCGTCTGAGTGGATTGTTTTTTGGTAGCATTCTCATTAATTTAGGCAAATTGTTTTACAAAAAAGAAACATACCTGCACTGCCCTTTGAGGGTGGAATTTCCTAAAATTTACTTTTGATAGTTTCCATTATGTCAAAAAATAAACTCTGACCAAATTTGACATACCATAAAAGATATAGTTAGTAAAAGTTTGAATTTTTATTAAATGAGAAAATTTGAATTTTATAACCGTAACCCCCCTTGCGGGTGGAATTTTGCAAAATCCGTTCTTAGCTGACCTCTACTCGGCAAAAGGAATATTTCTACCTAATTTTAAGTCTCTACACCTTATGGTTCCAGAGATATCGTGATGAGTCAATAGATACCTGAATATCTCTTATATATATAGGTAGATATATACATACATAGCATCACGCCTCATTCCCATAGGGGTAGGCAGAGACAACATCCTTCCACTCGCCACGATCCTTACATATCTCCTTCGCTTCTTTCATTCTCATTAAACCTTTCATACAAGTTCGTCGCTTTAGAGTACTCTTGACCTGGCCGCTATTTAAAATGTCCTGGGTTTGGCACAGGAACGTTCGCCTTGGTCGTCCCCTTCCAACTTTCGCATTCACTCTTGACTCATAAATCCTTTTTGTCAGTCTCCTTTCATTCATTCTCTCTACATGCCCAAACCATCTAAGCATACCTTTCTCAATTTTAGTCACTACGTCTTCTTTTATACCACAACGTTCCCTTATCACACTATTTTTTACTCTGTCCCTCCGTTTTAATCCATTTATACTTCTCAACGCTCTCATCTCTACCGCATTTATTTTACTTTGTGATTCTTCTGCCATACCCAACTTAAGTGTTGGCACCAACACTCCAGCATGCACAGCCAGTCTAGCCCTTTGGACACCATCTGGCTATTCATAAAGGCGTGCAGAGCACCATTTAACATATTCCCTGCATTTACTCTCCTTTCAATATTACTTTCACATATTCCATCTTTTGTAAATTTAGATCCCAAGTATACAAATTCTATAAATAGATAGATAAATATTATATTTAACAGTGTAAACTAGAGCTAACAACTCATAATGACTAATTAGTAGACATGCGTCAAGATTTTCACATTCATTTATGACAATTTGATTTAATATAGTTTAGTGATAATTGAAAGGTTACGTGATTACTGTTGGTGTTCCACACGAACGATTACTTCCGGCGTTAATTTTCTATATCAAACTCCAAAGTGAAACATTCCTTTATTCAAATAGGCTTTTACAGCACTAATGACCGCTATATTAAGTCGTTGGAACGGAAGCACTATGTAACTGTGATAATATCTATTACTACAGTTATGCAGTTTTTTTTTTTTACTATTCACGTGAAACTATTGAGGATATCCTCACATATCTGTATCAAATGTGTGGGCTTTCTAAATATATTTGTTGTGATTTTATCTAAGAACATAATGAAATTACTGAGAATGTAAATTTACTTTTCAAGTAAAACTTCTTTACGAACGATTGACTTGGGGAGTAAGATGGTGAATAAGTAACGAGAGCGTTACGAAAAGTGTGATCGGACGAGGCGAACATAATAAACATAAATAGTTTTGCAATATAATAACTAATATCGTCATTAAGAAATAGGGGTTGGTGATTGAAGGGAAAAATTAAAGGTTGTATGTATTTTTGCTGCTGCCTCTGCAACTGCCTGATTGGTTTAGTGGTTAGCATGTTCGACTAAAGACATTTGGTCCGGGGTTCGGGTACCGGGTTGGGCAAATTCACAAATCAATATTGAGTTTTCTGTTAAAATTTTCTCAATATTTTCCCAAAGTTGGGAAGTAGGTTGGTATGCTCTAAAAACCCTCGCTTCTCGGAGTGAGGAGGCCTGTGCCCAGCAGTGGGTCGTTAATGGCCTGCTTACTTACTTATGTATTTTTATTGCCACAATATAAAAAAAAATTAATTTTGTCCTTACAATAAAAATAATGTTAGGGGTGTACAATCCTTTACACTTAGAGGTATGAAAAAGAGATGGTAGCCGATTCTAAGACATAAAATATGATTAAAATCGATCAAGCCATTTCGGAACAGTATGGTAACTAGCATTGTGATACGAGAATTGAATATATAAGATTATACATATATATTTAATAAATGAAATTCAATATGTTATGTGCATTAATTGATATAATTTTCGTTACATTAAGTTATTCTATACATAAACTAAAATTTACTTGTTTACAACTTTATGTAAGTTAACTTTACTCAGTTAGTTTTTACGTTTTATATATAGATGTGATATGTAATGGGCTTATTTTAAACACAACGTAAAATCTGAAAGTAACTATAAATTATATGCTGCTTAATTGCAAATAAAATAACTTTAAACCTTATTTGGTAAGTAATTGGGGGTAGGCACTATTAAGTTAGTTATAACACCCTTTGCTAGTAGAGATCAAATATAGGATATTGTAAGTCCTACTAGCTAAGAACCGCCTCCAACCAAATAATCTTTGGTCTGTATTATCACCATTCAACAATTTTACATATAGACATCCTAAAATGATAAGATACTATTGAAAGAGGATATTTTGGAAAATTAGGCTGATAAACAAAATATTCTTATACACAGTACATTAATCATCAACAACAACGCTTCATTTACTTATAACATGATAAGAAGTCCTTGTAATTTTTAAGGAATTGGTAACTTATGGCTTAATGTCTCAGTCTTCTACATAAATTTATACTGACAATAAAATAACAACATTATATTAATTATAATTAACATTATGTCAATATATTTTTTTATACATACATACATAGCATCACGCCTCATTCCCATAGGGGTAGGCAGAGACAGCATCCTTCCACTTGCCACGATCCTTGCATATGTCCTTCGCGTCGTTCATTTTCATTAAACCTTTCATACAGGTTCGTCGGTTTAAAGTACTCTTGACTTGGCCCTTAATAAAAATGTCCTGGATTTGGTCCAGGATCGTTCGCCTTGGTCTTCTCCTTCCAACTTTCGCATTCACTCTTGACTCATAAATACTTTTTGTCAGTCTCTTTTCATTCATTCTCTGTACATGCCCAAACCATCTAAGCATACCTTTTTCAATTTTAGTCACTACATCTTCTTTTAAACCACAACGTTCTCTTATCACACTATTTCTTACTCTGTCACTCAGTTTTAATCCACTCATACTTCTCAACGCTCTCATCTCTACCGCATTTATTTTACTTTTGTGATTCTTGTGCCATACCCAACTTTCACTACCATACGTACGTGTTGGCACCAACATTTCTGCATGTACAGCTAGTCTGGCCCTTTGAGACAACATCTGGCTATTCATAAAGGCGCGCAGGGCACCATTTACCATATTCCCTGCATTCACTCTCCTTTCAATATCAATACTTTTACATGTTCCATCTTTTTAAATTTAGATCCCAAGTATACAAATTCTTTCACCTCTTCCACTTGTTCCCCATCTATCAAAATATTGTCATTCATCATAGATTCCTCTCTTTCAAAAAGCATAACTTTCGTTTTGTTTCCATTCACTTTTATTCCTTTACCTTTTAAAGCTTTATTTATATTATTTACCATTTCCTGTAGTTCATTAGCGGATGACGCAAGTATTACTTGATCATCAGCGTAGAGTAAACATTTGATGCGAAATTCATTCATTCTTAACCCGTACATAATTTCTTTTAAATCTGTCAAATAGTTATCCATGAATAGGTTGAACAGCCATGGTGTCGCAACATATCCCTGTCGAACACCTCTTTCGACAGGAAACCACTCCGTGTACGCCCCGTTTATTCTGACACAAGCACTAGAACCTTTATAGAGAGATTTCAATGCTTGAATCAGATTACCGTTCACTCCATACGTAGATAACGTTGACCATAGCTCATTGATCTCACTAAGGCCTTTGACACAGTATCTATACCCATTCTTATAAGGAGGCTTGAGGAAATAGGCATCAGGGGAATTGTACTTAACATTTTTAAAGATTATCTTACTCAACGCACTCAAAGAGTTAAAATAGGAACTTTTGTAAGCAGTGATAGTGTTATAAGATACGGTGTTCCGCAAGGAAGTGTGCTCGGTCCCACGTTATTTTTGATATATATAAACAGCCTCTGTCAGCTTACAATCCCAAATACAAAGATAATTTCTTATGCTGACGACACCGTATTACTCTCACATGGTTGCGACTGGGAGCGGGCTCGCCTCAATGCTGAACACGCAATGAATGTAATTAAAAAATGGTTAAATAAGAACTTATTAACACTAAATTTAGAAAAAACTAAATTTATAACTTTTTCGTCTTGTGTGCAATCCCAACCGGTGGAACCTTTCTCAATTAAAATGCATGCTTGTCATCCCACAGATAAAGCATGCACATGTCCAGACATTTTACGATGCTCTGAAATAAAATATCTAGGAGTAATTGTAGACAGATTACTAAGTTGGAAATCCCATATAAATGCATTAGTACAGAAACTGAGAAAGCTTACCTATGTGTTTAGAAAAATTAAAAACAGTGCTGACAATGACATTATTAAATCCACGTATCTTGCCCTTGTTCAGTCTATTATAAACTATGGTATATGCGTGTGGGGTGGATGCCATGCTACTACAATACTTCGTTTGGAAAGAATGCAGAGAGCAATTTTAAAAGTAATGACAAAGAAATCTATAAGGCACCCCACAGACCTTCTTTACAAAGAATGTGCTGTCTTAACCGTTAGACAGCTTTTTGTTTTAAGATTAACGTTGCATTGTCACATCTCAACCAAACCTGGGATTCACTTAAGTAATCACAAACGTACCATTAGGAATGTTTGCCCCATTGTCCGTTTCAGAACTGCTTTTGCTCGACGTCACAGTCAGGCTCTTGGTACATTATTGTACAATAAAATAAACAAGAAATTAAACATATTTTTTCTGTCACGTATGGAATGTAAGAAAAGAATAACTTTATGGCTAAAAACACTTAATCAAAGGGAAACAGAGGACCTACTTAAAATTGCACAGTAATAATAAAATTTGAAAACAAACATAAATTCATACCCAAACATGCACATTTACACACACACACACACACACACACACACCTCCAAAAGCATGCTCATTAAAGTTACTAACAGTATTATCTAACACTTTTATTATATATACATAAATAAAGATTAAATATTGTTTCGAATTATTGTATCGAATGGATTATCCGGCTGAAGGTACAGACACTCGTAGCACAAGTTTACTTAGTACGAGTGTCTACGCATTTCTGTCTTAAATAATTGATGTAAAAGTTTTATATAACAGTGTTATACTATTGTGATAATGAATTGCCTCAATAAAGATTATTATTATTATTATTATTATTCCTCACCACTCGATCATAGGCCTTTTCTAAATCTACGAAAGCGCAATAAACTTTTTGGTTTATTGCGCTTTCGTAAACTAAAAACTTTATTTTTTTATATTGGTTATATAATATCATAAATAATAGTTAAGTTTTCTCCATGTTTGTTTTTAAGTTTTAGTTTATATCTGTTTCATTCCCTTTCTTTATTGATTTTATTTCCTAGAGGTCTTGTCTTGTATATGTCTATCTTCTTATTAAATATTAATTGTATACTGCACATCTACCAACAACTTTAGCAGAAAGAATGGTAGATATAACTACTTCGTTTTAAGTCCACCTTTTTGCAATAATTGATGATAAAATGTAATTAACTATTATTAATTTATTTTAGTACACAAGACGTAATTGTGTGTGTCATCTGCACACACACAATCACATATTTTAGGTTTGTGTGTATATATTTGTGAGTACGGGTGTTATTATGCGTTTAAGTGTATTCATATATGAAAGATTACAAAGCCAATGTTTATATATTATAGATATTGTGATTGTCTTACTTGAAACTTGGGTCGATGTTCATCTACAGTAGCATTGAGTGCACCCTGATGACGCATATAGAAGGTATGTTGATGGACACACATTCTCCACACATATTTACCATCTTCAGGACTTGGTAGTGTAAATGTCGCTGATTCACCTTGCTTTTGACATTCAATGCTAAATGTTCGTTTGTGATTAATAACATTTGTTATGTCCATCCATCTGAAAGAATGGTTATGTTTTATTGATATATAATAACCTGTAATGCTCCCCATAATATATTAATAAATTCATGCTAGTAAGGTATTTTTTACTGACTTTTTTAAAGTGAAACTTCTTTAGTGTCATCAAGATGTGCAGCTTTTTTATGCTATTTGAAGGTTAGTAGTTTTAATATTTACAAATAACATGAGACTTTTTAATTTGTCACTCGTGATTTAATAATTACTACACTATTTTTCATGAAATATTAATAAAAAATTTTCATCAACTCTCTTTTGTAAATTTTAAATTCGAAACAAAATTTAATTAATAATTTCTAATATTGCCAAAACACATGTGGCATTTTAATTTACAACTCATCATTTGAGATTTCAATAAATTATTTGTATTACTTTTCGACAAATTAATATTTTAATGACAATTAAATTTCTAACATATCTTCTTCTCTCCCTCCCTCTAAGTCTCATAAATCTAAAGTTTTAGATTTGTATAAATACAAACAAGACTTAAAAATTGTTTTGCCAAAGAAGTTTCACTTCTAACATGTGTACTTTGCACACACGCACTTTCTATTTATTAGATTGAAACAATTTTTACTTTTAAATGATGAAAATTAAATTATTATTTCAATATTAAAAATAGCTTTTACTTGTTCATGCAATTGCAGTTTTTTTATACTTTCCTATGACACTATAGAACTACGTAGAATTGATGTCCAGCAAATCTAATCTGATTAAAAGCATTTAGTCCACCTTTGGCAGTGACTAATTGTGACTCATCAAAGCAAAATAATTGTGTTGTGATACTGTATAAACCATTAAGAACTCAATGAAAGCTCCTATCTTTAGGTGTATCATCACTTACTATTAGTTGAGCTCACAGACAATTGCTAACAGCAACAAACAAATATGACTATGATTTGTATGATGTACCAGGAGTAAAAGAAACCACAAAAAACCTGTATATAGTGTACACAAGTCAGCACCTGCTAATTGTTATATTAGCAGGTGCTGAGTTGGTCCGGAGGATCAGGGCTCTCGCCGACAGAGCTCTGATCGAAAGGTGGAGGGAAGATCTTGGGTCTCCAACTGCGGGTATAGTCACGGTGGAGGCGATCCGACCTCACCTGAACAATTGCATCAGTAGGGGGCACTGATCCCTTTCCTACCGTCTGGTGCAGGTGCTTACCGGTCATGGTTGCCTCGGCAAGTGCTTGCACCGGGTCGTTGGCCGTGAGGAAACGCCCACCTGTCATGAGTGTGGTGCTCCTGTAGATACGGCGCACTATAACCTGGCGGAGTGTCTAGCGTGGGCTCCCCAGCGGCGTATCTTGTTGTCGCTGGTTAGAGGAGATCTTTCACCGGAGAGCATAATTGGGGTAATGCTGGCTAGTAAAGTTGGGTGGAGGGCGGTTGCCTTCTTTTGAAAGACCGTCATCTTGCTGAAGGAGGCAAACGAGAGATTAAGGGAGCAAGAGGCTGGAGCTCTCCGTCGCCGTCGGAGGAGGCTTGGTGGCAGAAGTCGCACTTAGATCGGATTTTTTACTTGCAGATTAGTCTGTATCATCCGAATCACTAAAGTGGAATGCAGTTATGGAACCTCTAGTGATCTTGCTCATGGATGAGGAAGGGATCCATTGGGTTTTAGTGGGTATTCTGTTATCAGTGAGTCCCGCTCTCCCGATTGGATTAGTCTTACGTCGGGGGGCGTAAAGACATTTCTCAGCACAAAAAAGCACCTACTAATATATGACAACAAATCTGAAATTTTATTTTTTATGTGACTTCAAGACATTTTCATAGGCCTGCTCTTTCTTTAAGTATTCAAAATTTAAAAACAAACTCATATTTTATATTTAAAAATAATAAAACACTAACCGGTAAAAATGTGGGGTATCACTAGTGTCTGTGAGAACACGTATGCCAGTGAGTGAGATGGCAATGGTCACTTCAGTCTGATCACGCTTGTCGCGAGCTGTAAACATTTCTTGTCCATATCCACGTAGTTGTTGGCATGTTGTGATGAAACCTTCTTCAGCCTGCGCCTAAGAATAATATTTATTAAGAAAATAGAATATTTCATAAATTAATAAAGCTGAGTCATTAAAGCTCCAATAAACTGCACTGCATAAACCAGTAATGAAATTTTTAACCTCATTATATAGAACGAAAACTTGTGCGTGACAATAAATAGATAGATCAAAAATTTGATTATTCATTAATAACATAAAAAATTTATATTTCAAAAAACTGCATTAATATCAAGTGTCACACAAGTTAAAATATTTAATTGAATGTAGGAATTTAATAATGTCTTTAAAATAATCATAATAAAATAAATAAATTCATGTACTAACAAATGTTTTGCATTATTTAAATCACAAATTAGTATTTTTTTTAATATGTTATATATCTGAGATAGTGATTATAATTTTAGTTAATATAAAATTGCAATATAATCTTTTTTTATAATTATATGAAAAGCATTTTCATATAGTAAATATAGCAATAACAATTATTTGTTGTCAGAGTAAATAAAATACATATTCATCAAAAGATAATTGCATGTCTGCATTTTGTAATAATTGCTTAGTAATATTGATATAATTTCTCTTATTTGTTATTTGAAAATTACAAAACACTAAGGCATTTGCAGGAATAAAGTTAATGACATTGTATGAGATTAGACAAGGTCTATAACATCTTGCCAACTTTTTCCCTGCACTAGATAAGACTGGGGTTTAAGATCCCTTATTTCACTGCTGCCCACTGAGGCAGCGGATGCACTTCGACCCTTGTGGATCTTTTGTATGCGATCTTAGGAAGCCATTTAGTAAAAGTATAGAACTTTCTTGTTTATGGCAGTTAAATTTAAAACTGCAACAAGGTACTGGGTTAATTTCAACGTAATAATAAGTTTATCTTACAATTTACTTGGAGCAGTTTGATAGTGAAAGGCAATATATCAAATAGCATTCACCTTTTGATTAAGAATAGAATAGTGACAAATGTGGGATAAAATACAAATCAGTAAATTGAGTTTTATTTTACAAGAAACCACTTACTTGCGGCATGTTATGGAGAGACATATGGTGTTGAATAACAGCAGCTGTTAACCACTCTAATCTTCCAGTTTCTGCTAAAGTGCTACTATCAATAATTTGTCCACCATCCAGAATTTGTTTTGGGAACATGAGAAGATTTTTTAAGTATTCCACTGTATGCCTTTCACGATCATGATTTCCATACTCAGCTTGGCGGCTATATGATGCAAGAACAACAGCTTGCTGGCAATCACAAATAATCCGCCCTTCCACCAGATCATTTTTTAACTGTAGGAAATAGTGGTATCTAGTCACTTCATCTGTAATTAGGCTCGTTCCAGATATAACATAGTACATCACCCGCAAATACAATTGATGGGAAGATGCAAATTTGTCCAACTGGAGTTTTAGGGGCCGATCCAACTGGACCCATCGCGGTTGCTGACTTCGGTTCACATATCGCAGTCCAAAAAATTCTGGCTGATTTATGGCCTGTCTTTGGCATACGTTATCGAGGCACTCCTGCCCCGTACTGTCGACAGACAACGTGCAATCAGCTACTCCGCCGTCCAACAGTTCAACGCTGATAACAAAAAGACTCTTTGAAGCCACATTGTACTGCCGTGTCTTTTTCAACTTAAGCTTGAAAGGCATCTTCCAACGTTAACCGGCCCCAATTCGCAATAACATCACGAAACAAACGTTACGTTATACATTTATGGCACAAGAATGTAGGGAAACGACGCATCCGTTACGCGCGCCATATATTTATGCGACTATGAATGAAGTAAGCTGTTTATGGGTAAGTTATAGTGTTTTTCTTTAGTTATTATATTGTACTTATGTCTGATTTTCATTAGAAACTGTTAAAAAAAACTAAGTAAACACATCACAAGACAGAAAATTCACAATATTGCAGCCATCGCAATTGACAGCTGACATTTTTTCTATTAACTTGTTTTACCGTCATGGGTTCTAGCCTTTCACAGTTGATATTTTTCATAACTTATGATATAGCCTTGGGTTCTATACACTTCAATAGGGCTCTGATTATACAGTTGGAAATCATTATTATATTGTTATTGATTGAATATTTTTACTCTAACTTTTAAATGTTCACTCCATTTAACTTAGCATATGTTTTTGAAAAAAAGGCACGGTGTCATATAGACAAAAATGAAACAATTTGTGAAAAAAATATATTATTTATTTAATTCGATTTATATAAAAATATATGAAATCTGTACAATTAAAAAAAAATCCCCAATACATCCCTCAACCATGTTTCATAAAACCAAAGAATCCTGGCATCGATATACGTACTTTATTTTAGATAATTTGTATATGTATTTATCATATAGACAGGAAAGGTAAGTTCTCTTAGTTTTTAATAACTAAGATAACTCTTATTTCAGAGACATCAAACGCTATTTAATTATGTAAATTGTCGACAAATTTTAAGCTTTAGCTGTTGAGCTTTTAGATTTTTGTATATTAAGCCAGTCTCTTGGTTCCTTTAAGACTTTCATTAATGTTTCTTCCGGTGAATTAGGTTTTGGTTCGTGCATGTATTCCCATTTCTGTATTAGAAAAAAAATGTCATATTAATTACAATAAACAATTCAACACCATTGTGGTTTTTTCTTCATCGAAAAATTGATTTCAAAGATTAATTAATTATAACCTTTTGAAATATACTTATTATACAATCAACAAAAAATACGCACGCACACAACGCTCGCAAATATACATATGGGATCTTATTTGTGATTATCTATAAAATATTGCAAACTTAAACAAAATAGTTTTTTGACTTAAGATTGTTATTTTTTTCTACGTTACAAATTGTTAATCAACATACGATCGAATTTTGTATTAAATAAATAAAAAATAAGTGCAGCCTAAGATGTTTTAGGTTTCATGTCAAATATTTTATTCACTTCCCAAGCCATACTAAGAAGTAAAATAACTTACAGCATTTAAAGGAAGCGACATAAGGATAGATTCGTATCGTGCTTCAGGCGTGTGTAGACCGAACTTAGTGCCTCTGTCGTATATTAAATTAAACTCCACATATCGTCCTCGACGAAGCAATTGCCATTGGCGTTCATAATAGCCATATGCATCATCCTTATGTTTTTGAACTGCAAATGCAAAATCAAAATTAAAGGAACTTTAATTTTTATACCTTAGATATATATTCGCAAAACGCGATTTGTTGTTTATATCAATAGTTATTTCTATAGTAACAGCAGTTTACTTGTCTATATATAAATTATACATCATAAAAAAGGAGCTCCATTGTAGTGTGCGGCCATCACTATTGAGCACTGTCAATTTAATAAAAAATTGTTTTATGGCCCTGGGTTCTAGCCCTTTATGAAACTTCTTATTAATTTACTTAATATTAAATATAAAAAAGATAAATTTTGCAATTTATATTGTTAAAAAAAACTAATAAAAATTGTTTTCCACTAAAAATTTTCATACAATGTAAAAAATCTGCATTTCTTTTACCATTCACCTAATGAAGTAATTTTACAATATGATTATAAAAAAAAATATTTCCATGAACTTAAAATAAAGGTGAGAGAATGGCGGAAAACCACATTCTTGACGAGGGTCCATAGAGACCTGATAGAGGCAAGGTAAGACACAAACTGATGCTCTAAACAGACAAAAGTGGCAACCCCACATAATCGGGAAAAGGCGAGGCCGATGATGATCATGACTTATTTATACAAACATCAGACGGTATCGTCAGTTACCATCAGGTAAGATTACGGTCAAGTGCTAATACTCACCGATAGGTAAATAGCTCGGTATTACAGCTTCAGCGCACGATGTAACAAATTCAAAAGCCTTGTCCTGGTCAGGATAGTCCACATCATCGAAGAATATCCCACCAACACCGCGGCGCTCACCACGGTGGGTAATATGGAAATAATCATCGCACCATTTCTTAAACCTGGTTAAATTAAAAATTTAAAGTGCACATGTCATAAGTGAAACCTCTTTGGCAAATTATTTTTTAAGGCGAAGGAAAAAGGAAAATATGTCAGGAATTTAATCCTTATTAAAAGTATCGAAAATTAATAGAAATAATTAATAAAAATGCCAGGTATTTTTTTGTCAATATTATAAATTATTATTTCAATTTTGTTTTGTATTTAAAATTTAGAAAAGAGAATTCATGAAATATCTTATATTTTACGAAAAATAGTATATCAATTTATTAAATGACGAATGGCAAGTTAAAACTACCTAACCTTCAAACAAATTGGCGTAAAAAAACGCTGCACATCTTCGTGACGCTAATTACGCGTTACATCCGTAAAAATTTGACCCACATGCGCCTAAAGAAATTTAAATTCAATAAATACAAAGATAATGCAGGTTCTCACTTCTCATAATAGGTATCGTTGTGTGCATCACAGGCATGTTTGAGCGTTAGATGGAAATGCATCGCGTCCTCTTCGTTGAGATAGTAAGGAGTAAGGTCAGTACCGCCTCCGAACCACCAGTGGACCTCTGTCATAAAATACACATCCCGGTTATAATTTTAATTTAGCACTAATTACAAAAATATTATGTAAAACAAAGTAGGACGTTCCTACCCGTCGCTGGCGTTGAATTAGTAAGTAGCAGCCCATTAACGTCCCACTGATGGGCACAGGCCTCCTCACTCATATGAGAGAGGCTTTTTAGAGCATATACCCACCACGCTGCTCCACTGCGGATTGGCAGGCATAGTACACAACTGTACTCTCTATTCCTTCACTCTCATAGCCCGACTTGACGACAATCCGACACGACCGGGGAGAGATCAGGCGCAGGACCGACGCCTTAACGTGGCACGGGGGTGAATCACACCGCCAACTTCCCAACTTCGGGCAAATATTGAGAAAATTTTTATAGAAAACCCGACCCAGGACTCGAACCCAGGACCTTATGTCTGTTGTCGAACATGCTAACCACTAGACCAATGAGGCAGTTGTTGAATTAGTAATCACTAGCAATGCCCTGTGGCAGTGGAAAGTCTACTAAGTCGGACAATTGATTTTTGTTAACATAAAAGTTGTATTTCACTTTTTTAATCAATTCCTTTCAAATTATTAGATATACACTTACATTTATAAACTAATCAATACAATATATATATATTTTACTTTACAACGAATATATATCTAACTAATACATTTATAAATTCGTAACATCGTTTACGTAGAATGTCTGACAGTTTAAAAATACTCCATAGGTATTGAAAGAATTTTTAGCTGGATTATAATAAATTATTAAAAATAAAATCAAAATTTCAAAACTTTCTTCCATAATATTAGAGAAGAGATTTATTTGAAATACTTTATTGTCTTAGAACTTCCCTATACACAACATTTGCCTCTCTGGAGTTCGAGTCGGGATACTTTATTTTCTTTAGATTGAGATTTTTTAATTCGTTATATCTTTTGAATGGACTGACCTATTTTAATAATTTAAAAAGTATTTTACAGGCATTGCAACGGACATTTTTTTTAGGTATGAATAATATGGTTTCATTATTGTTGGCCATTTTATTAACTTTTAAAATGTAAAAAAGTAGTTATAGTGGCATAACTACAGTAGTTTTTTTTTTGCGCTGGGAAATGCCTTTACGCACCCCGATGAAAGCTTAATTCCATAGGGAGTGTGGGACTCACTGATAACAGAATACCCACTAAAACCCAGCGGATCCCTCCCCATCCATGAGTGAGATCACTAGAGGTTCCCTAACTGCATTCCACTCTAGTGACCCGGATGGTACCGACTATGAAGATCTACCACTCAATAGAGTGAGGCATGAAGTGCATAAGTGCGACTTCTGCCACCAAGCCTCCTCCGACGGCGAGGGAAAGCTCTAGCCTATTGCTCCCGTATCCTCCCATTTGCCTCCTTCAACGAGATGACGGTCTCGCAAAAAAAGGCAACCACCCTCCACCCAACTTCACTGGAGAGCATTACCCCAATTATGCTCTCCAGTGAAAGATCTCCTCTAACCAGCGACAACAATATATAGTTGGAGATATGATATTGCGGACTTTTTTGTAGATATTAATACCTTCTATAATATTGTAGAACATGTTTTTGTTCTATCATCAATAATTTCCGCAAAGCACGTGGTGACAGATTTTTTGCGACTAATTTTTTCACACCTTGGGTTACATTTATTTTTTGAGAATGTAATATAACCTATTGCTCTATGAATATGCAGCTTTTTATAGTAAAAAAGTAGAAGTTAGTCTGAAAACGTTACAAACATAATTACATACACAAACACAAATGTCTCTTTTTTATAATATTAGTTCAGAGATATATATATATAGATTATTATCAAAAATATTGCAATAGTTCTCATAATATCCTCACCGTTTTTATCCTTAACTTCGAAATATCGATAGTTGAAGTGAATGGTGGGTACCATGGGGTTGCGAGGGTGGATGACTGCACTCACACCAGCAGCGAAGAAAGGCAGCTCTTTGTTCTCAAAATTTTTACCCCTAAAATATGTTATGCATTAATTTAACATATATAAGCCGCTGTGCCTCCGCGTTTTAAATAGCTAAATTGCGGTTAAGGGCATTATTAATGCACATGAAATATACAACTGTAATTTGTATTTATCGAAGAGGAAATAATACTGTATTGTATAAAATTGTTTGGTAAATAACATGTATTTTTGTAGCAAGTAAAAAAATGGTTACAGTGGTCTATTTTCTAAAGCTTTTTAGGTATAAATAAATCCGTAGCGCATTAATTTGATCTATCTCTTAAGGTTTAGCCAATGTTTGCGATTTAAGAGCACAAAAAGATGTTTGTTACGACATTACTTTGCACATCCTTGATTTTTTGACTTTTCTGTATGTACTATATGTATATTATACATACCTTCCTTTTGAATAACTCTATCTTACTGAAAATAACTTTAAAATCCGTTGAATACTTTAAAAGGTCTAAGGTAGCAGACAGCGGAAGGCTGAATCAACTAAAAATATAGCTTTTGGGAACCAGATATAAAAAAATAAGTAACTTGGCAACCTCGCTAATATAAAAGGTGCGGTCTCAAGTTCGATTCCCGCAAAGGCAAATTTAGAGAATTCTATTATTTCATTTGTTCAGCTCTTAACTGGCGGGACGCTTCTTTTGACGGCACATCTACATTGCTTAAGGTTTCCTCAATTCCTCTGCAGTGGCTATGCCCGTATACTCCCTGAAGTTTCCTAGACATGATTTTTTCTGCTGCCAACCCCCCATTTACCTTGCATCTTACCCCATCATAATAACCTGCAGAGGGTTATACCGATTATGGCGCAACACATGGTACAGGCAGCCATTTATTTTCTTAGTAGTTTGGAGAAGTTGCCTAGCCTTGCCCGATGGGTAGCAGAACTTATCGTTCGTGACCTTATGGATCCAGGTGATGCATAATATGGGACGCAAGGACAAGCAAAAATCGCGTTCCGTTACGAAAGGTAAGTAGCAGCCCATTAGCGTCCTACAGCTGGGCACAGGCCTCCTCACTCAGAGGGAGATGGTTGTTTAAGCATAGACCCACCACGCTTCTCCACTGTGGGTTGGCAGACACAGTACACAAGTGCACTCTCTATTTCACATGCATGCATCATGGTGGTGCATCATTTCACCGTCACAGGCATATGACGAACATCCAACACTGTCGGAGAGAGATCAGGAGCAGGGCAGACGGCTGAACGCACCGCTAACTTCCCAACTTCGGGCAAATATTGAGAAACTAATCGAAATCTCAAATTCAATTTTTGAATTGGGCCGACCTAGACCTAACTCGAACCTAGGACCTCATGACTGTGGCTCATGACACTAGCCCAATGAGGCACCTATTCACTCATTATAGCATTCGTTACGAAACTGTGTAGAAACTAATTACCAACCAACAGAGTTATTTAAGTCTTACCAGGCCATCGTGGTATCTTAGACTGTTTCGTCACTTACCGTCGAGCAAGATCACAGTATATCGATAACCTATGAGCAATAAAAAGGTATCACCTGCTCTTCATCTGTTGAACGGCAGCTGGTGGTAGTTTTCCCGAGACTACGGATATATTCACACCTGCTTTTTCAAACACCCTGCCATCTTGCAAAACGCACGTGATCCCTCCGCCGCCCTCTTTTCGCGTCCATCGATCCACTTTGAATTTTGCCTCCTGTAGGCCACGATAAATATTGACGTAAACAATCTAAATATATAAAAGTTAAATTGTGTGTGTGAACTGCTAACGAGCAGCCGGTTAAAAGGGCCATGAGATGTTTAGCCAACTCAACGAAACACAGTAAAATAATGTAGCTATTTCATGGTGATATTTTGTGAGGATTTACTACAATAAAATATATAGCTATATGTTGCCAAGTACTGAAGAGAGTGCAGAGGTATAAATACCTTGGCACTTGGCTGACTGAAAAATGGGATAGTGAAACTGAAATAAAAATCCGAATAGAAGTCGCCCGTAGTGCTTTTCAAAGCATGAAAAAGTATTTACAAACCGTAACCTTAAAATGACATTACGTAAATGTCTCCTCTGTTGTTATGTATGGCCTATACTTCTATACGGATGCGAGTTTTGAACGATAAAAGAGGATCTCAGAAAACGTATAGAAGCATTTGAGATGTGGGCCTACCGACGCATGCTCGAAATCAGCTGGACTCATAAAGTTGCCAATGAAGCGGTCTTGCGACGAATGGCTTGTCAGCGGGAACTTTGGAAGACCGTCAAAAAGAAGGAGGTTGCGTACCTGGGGCATGTTCTGAGACATGACAGGTACGGACTCTTACAACTAATAATGATGGGCAAAGTGGCTGGCAAGAGGCGGATTGGCCGCAAGAGGAAGTTCTGGTTGCGCAACATCAGGGAGTGGACCGGGATCGCGAGTGCCGCTCAACTATTTAGCCTCGCGAGGGACAAAGTTAAATATGGACAACTGATTGCCAACCTTCGTTAGTCGGAGGGGCAAATAAAGAAGAAGTTGATACGAATTTAGAAAATGGTATTTCTTATTTCGATTTACTGAATAAAAATCGTACGACTAAAACCATAACTGTTCGTTGCTGTTTTTTTTTTATTATTAGTCTGATGTATACAAAAGAAACTTTTTACGCAAGACTAGGGAAGGATTTCAAGTGAATTTGAGTGCATTATAAAGTGTACTAGCTGACCCGCACATCTTTGTATTGCGATTAAAAAGTGGGCGGTGGTCGTAGAAGGGTGAAAGATACTTAAGACATTCTCAGACCAATAAGCCATTAAAAAAACTCATCAAAATCGATATAATCGTTTCGCAGGACTGCGACAACATACACCGTGACACGAGATTTATAAATAACAAATTTCATTTATAAAATCCTGCTATAGGTATAATTTTATTCAATACTAGCAATGCCCCGCTGTATCATCCGCATAGATATCGATCTCGTGGCAGTAGAAATTCTACTAAGTCGGATTATAGATTTATTTTCGTTAACATAAAAGTTTTATATCACTTAGTTTTTAATTACTTCCTTTCAGATTATTAGATACAGACCTTTTCATAACGCAATCAATATACCGATTATACTTTACAACGAATTTATATATCTAATACATTTTATCATTCGTAACGTAATCATTTACGTAGAATATCCGACATTAGTAAATTTAAATGTATTTGACAGGTATTGAAAGATTTCTTTAAATCGGTCCAGTAATTTTTAGCTTATAAATGATTAAAATTAAAAACAAACATTGAAAATGCAAAACTCTCTTCTATAATATTAGACAAGAGACTTATTTTTAATACTTTAAAAAAGGGAGCAGCTCGTTAACGTCCTATTCATGAGCACAGGCCTCCTCGCTCATATGGGAGAGGGTTTTTAGCATGGACCCACCACGCTGCGTCACTGCGGATTGGCCGGCATAGTACACACTTGTGTACTAGTAGTACTCTCTATTCCTTCACTCTCATAGTCCGACGTGACGGCAATCCGACACGACCGGAGAGAGAGATCAGGCACAGGACCGACGTGCTTTCCGAGGCACCGCCAAATTTTTCCCAACTTCGGGCAAATACTGAGAAAATCTTAACAAAAAAACTCGATATCGAATTGGCCCGACCCGGGACTCGAACCCAGGATCTGATGTCTGTAGTCAAACATGCTAACCACTAGACCAATGAGAGGCAGTCGATTTTTAATACTTTATAATACCAGAATTAGAACTTCCCTATACACAACATTTGACATTCAGGGGTTCGACTTTTGAATAGAACATGCGATTTTAATAATTTAAAAAGTATTTTACAGGTATTGAAACTTTAATAAAATATAATTTAATAGGATAAGTATTAATACTAAGGTATGAATAATATGGTTTGATTATAGTCGACACTTTTATTAAGTTTTAAAATGCAAAAAAGTAGTTAGCATAATCACAGCAGTTGGGAATATGGTATTATATATCTTTTTGTTTTACACTTTGGACTTACAATAATGCATTTTTCTAAGAGATTCCAATTTATTTTGAGAAAGCAATATTGCCTATGTCGCACAGTGAAATTGCAACTTTCCAATGGTGAAAACATTTTTGAAATCGGTCCAGTAGTTTTAGTGTGAAAACAACAAACATCCATCCATACATACAAAAACACAAATGTTTTACTCTTTATTATATTAGTTTAGATTAATAACTAAGGCAAAACCAACGCTTTGAGAGATAAAGCCATAATCTATATGTAGTTTCAACATCAAGTAAGTTAGTATAATATAAGTACCGATATAAAAAAAAATTGACATGAAATTTCATTCGCTTTAAGGCATTCAAGTCACGTCTTCCTTTAATATCTCGTGTCCCTTTATTTTCCTCTTACAAAAAATATTATTCTTAGCTATGTACAGCTAATCTATATTATTATTTCCTCTTTAAATTCTTTTATATCCGGCGGTGTCGCCCGCATAGATCCTGATTCTGAAGAAACAGGGAAATCCGTTTCTAGTGGATCGATTCATCAATGTAAACTTTTGAAACTATTTGAGTGCAAGCAAAAAATCAACAAAATCAGACCAGTTTTATAGAAGGACTTCAATTAGAAGATGTACATACGAAGTTGTCCAGCAAAATGTCTCTTTGTAATATTATTTGGGCCAATCGTAAAGATAATAATGGCAACCATTGGCTTATCAGCATTTTGAATTTCTCAACACGATACAATGGAAAATCCTTACAAATTTGATAAACCTTATCTCCTATTAAGCTTAGGAAGTGTTAAAAATATATAATAATTTTGTAATGTATAAAAACATTTTTTAAAAGAGTTTATAGTTTGTTATTAAACGACGACAATCATAAACGAAAGACATACATACATACGCCTCATTACATTCTATAGGGGTAGGCAGAGACCACGTCCTTCCACTTGCCACGGTCCTTGCAAATCTTCTTCGCTTCTTTCATTCTCATTAAACTTTTCATACGAGTTCGTCGGTTTAGAGTACTCTTGATTTGGCCCTTATTTAAAAGGTCCTGGATTTGGTCCAGGAACGTTCGCCTTGGTCTTCCTCTTCCAACTTTCCTGTTCACTCTGGACACATAAATCGTTTTAGTCAGTCTACTTTCATTCATTCTCTCTACGTGACCGAACCATTTAAGCATACCTTTCCCAATTTTAGTCACTACATCTTCTTTTACACCACAACATTCTCTTATCACACTATTTCTTACTCTGTCACTCAGTTTCAATCCACTCATACTTCTCAACGCTCATCTCTACCGCATTTATTTTACTTTTGTGATTCTTCTGCCATACCCAACTTTCAGTATCATACCATGTCGGCACCAACACTCCTGCATGCACAGCCAGTCTGGCCCTTTTTTATATTATTTATAAAAAAAACCAAAGAAACTGTACTTTTTGTTATATGCAATTATTAGTCCGATGTTACAGGAATCCGAAGAGATACGACCGAAGAGAATCAGGCGCACTCAACTTCGGGCAAATATTAAATCTCAGTAGCGATTTTTGAATTCGCCCGACCTGGGGCTTGCACCCAAGACCGTATGTCTGAAGCCGAACATGCTAACCACTAGACCCATGAGGCAGTTTGAATGTTAATCTTGTTAGAAATGTTTTAATTGATAGAATTAGATTTTAAGCTTTTGTCTATATTCAATATTAGCTGTTCCCCGCGGTGTCACTCGCGTATGTGGCCATAAATAGCCAAATTGTTAAATCTTGAGTTGCAAATACTTTTGAAAATATCGTGACATGTATGTGAGTTTAGTAGTCTAAACATTTTAGACTGTTAAAGTCTTTATCTAAGGGACGTGGAAAGGATTATATTGATATATATATACCCTAATTAATACGTTCTTTTTCAATACAAATATTGACATGTACAAAATTATTCATGTAATAGTTTACACTTCCTTTACGTTGTTTGAGAAAAAAATGTCAGATATTTTATGACTATTGGAAATTAATGAAGGGGTTCTATAGCATTTTTATAAACGGAAGTCTAGTTTTCAATGTACCGTAGAATACGTAGTGCTCATGCTTACCTGGCAGAAATAAAAATCGTATACACTTTTACTATAATGCCGCAACCTTAGATTAAATGCTCTAAGGTAGCAAATGGCCTCGTTTGGAAGTACCCTGCGTTATTTATTATATTACCCCACTCTCTTTTACGTTACATCTACATTGAGTTCATCGTTTTCCAAGCATACAATCAAGGTAAATAGCAATTCTTCTAAAGTAAGCATACAAGTCAAGCAAAAGCACAGTTGCGTTAATAAATCATGTGAAAAGGAAAGTTATATGTATTCCTATAATTTGGAGGTTACATAGACGATAAAAAATCATAGCAGTGAATCAATTGATGAAGATAAAAATGGATACCCGACAGAATTTAATGTGGGTTCTTCCCAACACAAGGCACGAAGGAACCCTCATATGTATGTTCATTGATTTCACATATACAATGGAAATAATATAGGGTAAGAAGAATTTTGATTTCATTTTAACTGGTAATGGGTTAACATTTTATAAAATAGTAATTGAGATTAACCATACCGGCGAAGGTAAAAATATGTCGTTGTCGAAATCATATTCATCAGCTGTTTTTTCATCCTCCCACGCCTATAACAAAATATTTTCATCGATACACAATGTCGGTTTCAATGTAAAAGTCATAAAGTGACATGGATATAGGTAACTTTTTCAACATATTTTTAAAATAAATTTAAACATATATTATTAGATTTAAAAAAAACTCCGGAGTAAGGCAAAATATTCAATATCTTTTCCAGGCTTAGAAAAATTAACATACCTAATTTTCTCTTGAGTGTTTTTAAATCTTTACAACACTCAATTAATTATACCTTATTACAATTAATTATACCTTAATATTAACAATTTTATTGTTTTAATACAATTATTTTCGCTAAAAAAAAATACTTAAATTGCTCGACATTTCTGAAACTGGAATTCAATAGATACACTTATGAGTATGCATTAGACAGTAGATTTAGTGATGGGCGAGTCATCATTTATTTATTTGTGGAAAAATGTTAATGTATATGAGTAGAACTTGCCATCTTATTTATAATTTTTTAGGCATTTTTGGTATTCCAAATTTAATCTAAAAATTCTTAAAATAAAATTTATTTTAAACATTATTTTATGGTACAACTCTTAATTGTGTGTTTGTGTCTAAAAAGGCTTGCTTAGTACCTGCAGGTTAACAATAAATTACTGTATGGAAAGGATGTGAAAAAGTAACATAATAGTAAACGCATTGTGTCGAATGTGAAAGCCTGGTAATTTTGAAGACTTTGCCTTGAATTTGTAAACAAGATTTGAAGGTTAATTCAGATCTTTCAATGATTTTTTTTTTTGTTTATAACTTTTTAGACAGTGAATCGAAAAGAATCCTTGCTGGTTGAGTACCAGCACCAGGGAAAAAAGCACAAGAATATTTTATTGATGAACAAAAAAAATTTAGTAGGACACTGAGGACTTTCCAATAAGATTATGTCTGATTACACAATATGCACTTTTTAAGTCTGATTCAGACCATAAGAGCTGAAGACTGGTACTTGTTGAGTTCAAATATAAGCAACTTGACTGACAATTTTTAATTTTTTTAGATAAGACCAACAACACATTAAGCCCATTAAAAAAATTCTCAGACAAACAGTGGCCAAATTTCCCAGAGAAATGTTGTATTTATCTATAGATTATTCAACTAGAGTAGATACCTATATGAGAGGTCGCAATTCGTAACAGATTTATATGTTATGAATAAACTGACATTTAGTATCAACCTCTTTCGAGAGATTTCTTTGGACTTCCTGGGAAATGGTATATTACAGTTAGAAATCACTATAACTATAATCATTTAAGGGAAAAAAAGGTTTTATATCTCTTGTTCATGTTGTAGTTTTAATGCCAGGAGCGAGTGAATGGCATTCAGGAACAGATATCATGGTTCATTCTTATAGAGATGATTAAACATTTGTGTTAATAAAGTGAACATTGGTACAACTGAGATAGTATATTAATTGCATTAAGATTATATATACTCACCTCATCTTCCTCTTTTTCTAGAGCTCTACAGAATTCAGCCTGTATCCTCATTATAAGTAATTCCATCTGTGTCTTCATGTCATCTTGATTTTTTTCTAATTGGCTAATTGGAGTGATTGGTTCAGCCATATAGTTTCTAATTTGCATTATTTCCTTCATTTCTACTTTATTTTGTTTATATTGATTATAAGTAACATAGCCAGCACCAATTATGGCTGCCCAATAGAAACTAAAACATAAATAAAATTGTACTTAATGTGATACACTACTTTTCAAATAAATAAGCTGTAAATATTTTGTAATTAGTGAAAAATTCTTAATTCAAGTAAGTTATTTTCTAATATTTATTTAGGACACCAACAGGTTACAGTAATAATAATTATAAAGCATGAATAAGTAACAAAAAGTAATTAGTGGAAACCCACTTACTCATTGTCACAGCATACAAAATATATATGAACTAAGAATAACAACAAAACTAAAAACCAGCAATAAGGAAGGGAATTATAGTAAACAATAAAAAACAATAATTATTTGAAAATTATCTAATACTAGGCAATAAGGTGGGAAGTCTATTTCAGGAAAGGCTGGACAGCAGTTAACAAGTTTCCTTTTAAAGGTTGTAGGAATCTTGCAACTTATATCCATATTATTAAATAATACTACCAAAACTAATAATAATGTTAAGAATTGCTCAATATCTAAAATCAAATGTTATGTTCGTTAAACCATATTTTAGTATAGAATAAGCAGTTTTATCCATTAATCCTTAAAGGATAAGAGAATCAAATATCAGTACTAATTTTGATGTCCAACTACTTATATTAAGGTTAGTTATGTTGAAAGCACAATTACTTTTTAAACTGTCCCATAGTGCATAATGTTTACCAATTCTACAAATAAAATGAGAATCCCATTGATTCTTAATATTTCCATTATCATTAATACATTAAAGTACAAAGGGAAAGTACACGCATAATGTAGTGCTTTTGCAACATGTTTTAAGAGCATTATCTTTTTATCTCTTATTAATAAGTCAAGTATAAAAAATGATACAATAGCCGATTTAAGGTTATATAAGAAAATATTATTTACTGAATAGATTTTATTAAAACAACATTATTAAGACATCAAACTGTTTTTGACGTTTTTTCATATAAGGAAGTAAGCTGATGATGTTTACATGAATCAGATCACGTACGTTTTCCAAGTGTAAGAAATAATGAAAACACTCACCTTAACGGTCGATCTCTAATTTTTTTGTAACTTCCCACATAACTCAAGCTCCTACAGCTTCTAAAAGCCATTTTGAGAGACATCCTGCTGTATTTAAACTTAAAATTTAAGTGATAATTTTCACGTTGCACAGACAGCAACCGGTCGGTGTTAACACTGATTTGACATTTGTCATAACACTTGTGATAATAACAGTTAACACGTCGCTTTGTTTTTCTAGTGCGCGCCACCTGGCGGCTGCGGCGGGGTTGTTATCAGCTGTATAATTTTCACCGCAAGGCGTGACTGGAGCCTGCATGCGCAGTATGCGTTTGTCTCTTTCTGTAGCACGTGCGGCGGGATCGATCGGCCTCGTCGCGCTCTTTTCGGCCAGTCCGCGACGAGCCGTGTGACGGAGCGTGTCAGAACGGGCGGCAGTGCGCGTGTGTCGCTGCTCGGTATCGATCTGGTGTCAGACCGCATTGCCGTACATTCCGGAGGCGGTGCCCTGCCCCGTTGTTTCGATTGTCCGCGTGGCGGGCGCGTGTCGGCGTCGGCGACTGCCCGGGCGGCCCTGCGCAGTAGCGGTGCTCGCGGCGCGGGAGCGACCGACCTTCCTCCTGCCAAAACCGGCTCGCTGTCCGCGGCGGACGGCTGTGATGTAGCCGTGGCCGGCGCACGAGCGGCCTTCGGACAAAGGACCCGCGCAATACGGTCTTCGCGATGAAGAAGTTCACTTTCAAGGGGGTGCTGGACGGCTTCCGCAGCTCGGTGCAGGCCGCGCCGCGCGGGAACGAGCAGGAGATCCAGGAGACGTTGCGCCAGGACCATTTCCAAATTAAAAAGGTGAGTGCTTTAGCGAGCTCCGTTGCATACTGCAGTTTCTGCAGCTGGACGCTTATATTACAACTCCGAAGCTATGGTGAAGGCGACCTATCGCGTTCTAGCTCGCGTGCACTGTGTTTTGTAAACTACGGTCCGTTGACACGACATGTCTAAGAATCAAAACATTAGACGCGGTGTAGTATTTTTGTCATTTTATTTCATACCCTGGATACATATTACTAATAAATGGTAGAGTGGGAGGCTTATTCGTTTTGTTACTTGTTAGTGAAGAGCGATAAGTTAACGTTGTTCCGTTCTACGCTGACGTAAGCTCGTCCTTGGCCATGTCATCTGTTAGCGCAGTAAACATACTCTGCTTGGTTTGCCCATAGGCAATTATAAACTCATTCGCTTATTTATCAAAATCTTTTGTGGATAATGTGGTGTGCCCCTTGTCCCTTGTTCATGGAATGAATAACTAAGGCCTTGTAAGTGGCAGAATTGCGTTGATATTGAGCTGATAAAAGATTAGATATCTAAGCCCTGCACTCAATAATACGGGAACTTTTTTTTATATGAATTGGGATTCGTACAGTGCAATTGTGCTAATTTGTTTTGGAATTATTTTCCGAATCCTCTGCGTAAGACTTCTCATAAAGGGATTAAAGTTATTACCTTTTCTCAATCAAAGTGGGTCAAAGTATAAAACGAAAACAATTCCCGTGGAAACTCTGAAACAATGAAGCGAAGTTTGAAAATTTTCAAACGCTTTCATAAAACATTTTCATTTATCGTTTCCTTACTATTTTTTTTTTATGTTTGGAACATTTAATAAACTTTTTAAATAACTTTCTTAGGAATAAAGACTAATTACAATTGAAAACATACTTTCAAGATATTTCGCTAATCAAAGCTATATTTGATCTCGAGCACACGATACAAGACGTGTAGATTATAAAGTAATTAAAAATCGTTTAGCTAACGAGTTTGTAATCTTTAGCCCGATATGGGATGTGTTTTTAAGAGAAATAACAGATTTTGGGTACTAATTTATTTACTATTCAAAAAAACTGGCACAAGTTAGTTTTTTATACACATTTATCGGCAATAACGATTTGAAGTTAAATGAATCCCATCACTCTTAGACATCGCATCGCAGACACATTATATACGCCGATGTTTGCATAAAGATATACATCTTCTCGACTAAATCGTCATGATGCAATTTTCTATGCAAAGCTAAAAAGAGGATTCCGATTCCTGGTGGTCCCCGTGGTAAAAAGACCAAGTTGCGCGCAATCTGGGGTAAGGTGATCCGTCCCCATGGCATTTCTGACAGTGTACGAGCCAGGTTTAAGTCTAATCTGCCTGCTCAAGCTATGGGACAAGAATAAGAGTGATGTTGTATCCATCAAGGATTTAAGAACCTCCTTTGTAATTATAAGTAAAATATAATTATATAAGTAAAAGGATCTACGAAATGTTTTATACGATTGATTGGAAATGCATACGTCTAGCTATTACGTTTAATTTAACGTATTTTACTGCGAAAACTACAAAGAGATGTGTCGTTATTATTTTTTTAAAGCTGACAGATTAGCGCTTTACTTTGCTTCCACCTTGGACTGTATCATCACACCTGATGATGTAGTCCAAGATTGAAGCGGGTTAATCCGTTAAGAGATAATTTCCTACCTAGGCTTGGCGGTACGTCTTTGCTGGTAGGGTGGTAACTAGACACGACTGAAGCCTCCCACCAGTCCAAACTGGGGATCGGAGACGGTAACTCTTCCAGCAAAGCGAGTACTGTTTCTTTTTCGTTAATCTATGCATTAACTGGCAACCTTATAGCTGATTTCCCAATACAGTCTTATTGTGTTTTGGAAGACGTAGTTACATCCTTCAAACCTTGATGACTTTTGAAGGGCTGGTTTATAATTTATTGTGATATAAAAACATCGAAAAACAAATACTTTTTGTATTATTTCTGTCGTTTCACATAAAGTTTAAAGATAAATTTCCCATTACGATCGTATTGCTTCCTTGTTCACTTGGTAAGACTAGATAAGTACTTTAAATCTTGAACAAGACAATGTGTTTCTAGAATTGGTTATAATTTTTACGATAAAAAAAACAAATGAGCTTTGTATTGTTTCCGTCTTTCTATAATTTTTGCATAATTCGGCCACTTTAAAGAAAGTTTCCCATTACAATCTTATTCTTTTTTGAAAGCTTCTTTACCACGAGAAACACGACATTATGCTTATAAAAAGGCTGTTTTATAAATTGCGATTAAAAGAAATTAAAAACAAATGATTTTTTTTTTTATCAAAGCTAATTTCCCATTACAATTTCATTGTTTTCCCGACTACGTCGTTAGAAACTTTGTTGGAGACGACAATATGCTTTTAGAAGGGAAGTTTTATAAGATTGTGATTAAAAGAAAAAAAATAATACGGATTAAAATAAAATTAACGTGAAACGTTTGCTATTATATCTAGAAAAACGTTTGAACGGTCACGATTACTAAATCAAAATTAAAATATTCTTTATATTCAAGTAGGCTCAAAGAGCACGCTTGAATCATCAGTAGTCTGTCCGTTGGTAACAAATTTACCACAGGTTTGGAAAGTTGAATCCGCTGAGAAGAAACCGGCAAGAAGTTCAACGTTTTTTTTCATTTGGAGATAGTTTGCTTCTTTGTGCAACTGGAATCAAGTCCAAACATTTCTGTCGCTTAAATATTCTTCAATATTATAATATGCCTTTTTTAAAAGGATGTTTTTCATATTACTAAAAATTATGTGGAATCAAATCTAAAACTGATTGCTGTATCTTATTAAAAATGCGTATGCTCAACCCGACAAATAATTTCTGAACCTTCTTCACTCTAATATATGGAATTACAAGTTTATTTTTTTTTTTTGTAGTATTTCACTTTTTTTATTATACATGTGAATATTATCATAGATATGTAAGATATTATTAAATATATACTGCGATGGTACTGTGAGCAATAATGTTTCTTTGAATTTATCTCTTAGAGAAGCACGAGATCCTAATTGATATGTGGCACGTATTGCTCTTTTTTGTAAAATAAATATAGTTTCAATGTCCGCCTCCTTAGTCCATAACAGTATGCCGTAAGACATAATACGATGAAAACTAACACTATAACTAATACTATAACTGCACACTATCTTTTACATTATAAAAAAAGGCTTCAAAAATTATAAAAGGGGTATTTTCTTTTCGTTTCTGCGTAACTAACCGAGAAATCATTAAATAAACTCTAGGGCAAATATAATTTTATTAAAGCGCATAATTTTTGCTTAAGGGTGCAATTTGAAAGCCAATTTCCCATTACACATTACATTGAAGGCTTTGAAATGTGGTAAACGAGAATCCTTTCAAAAAGCAACTTTGATGATTTTGCTATTAAAACAATCTCGTGTTATTCACATGCGGTAGAAGCCTTCAAAAATGTTGGCTTCCAAGATAATGAGAGGAATATATCATTTCGGCAAGAGGATAATTGATTTAATGTTAACTCACACTATGCCCCATTGGTCTAATGGTTAGCATATTCGGTCTCAGACATGAGGTCCTGGGGTCGGTCCAGTTAAAAAATGGATATTGAGTTTTCTATTAAGATTTTCTCAATATTTTCCCGAAGTTGGGAAGTTGGTAGTGTCTTCTACCTCTGTGCCTCGGAGAGCACGTTAAGCCGCCGGTTCTGCGCCTCATCTCTCTTTGATCGTGCCGGATTTCCGTCACATCGGATTAAGAGAGTAAAGAACTAGAGAGTACACTTGTATACTATATGCCTGCCAAGTTGCAGTGAAGCAACGTGGTGAGTCTAAGCTCTAATAACCCTCTCTTCTATGAGTGAGGAGGCCTGTGCCCAGCAATGGGACGTTAATAGGCTGCTACTAACCTTTTTTCATTTACCCACTATGCCTTGGTGAACACGAGTGGAGAGGGTACGAAGCAGAGCACTAAGAGAGCCACGAACATACAATAGGGTAGGGGTAAAGCCTATCGGTCTTATAACAGTAGATTACAGTATTTCAAAATGGATTCTCTGGAGAAACGTAGATTAATCAGCGACACAATATTTGTATTCAAAATTTTTAATAACAAAATGGACAGTTCAGAATTACTGAGCCGATTCGATTTCGCGTACTAGGTGGAATTCCTCGCACATCGGTCACGCCACTTCGTCCCCAATTTCGTAAAACCGTCCTTCTCCTTATGCTAGATTTTGTAAAATTAGAAATAGCTGTAGTAGTAATATAGATTTACACTTCGACATACTTGACAAGTATCACAGAAGGGTCGTGAATGTTTAAAAAGTTCTGTTAAATGTTGAAGTATATACTGTAATTTATATTATAATGTACGGTAGTCATAAGATATTTCTATTAAATTCAAACATGCGGTGTGTACCTTTAAATTGCTACATTTACATAGGAAGTAAGTCCTAGCATATATATTTCTTCCATGTTAGATTGTAAGTAGTTTGTTGGTGAACCTTTAATAAATAAATAAACATAACAAACACTATAATGGTTCCTATCACATTTTCACTCACGTTAAATCTTATGAATTTCTGTGTCTCTTTTCACTGTCGCTTTTCGTTTCATCGACTTTCAAATCACAACGATGCTAGAGAAATTTTCGGTTAAGAAAACAAAATAAGACGATCATTTAATTTTTTCTGTTATATGTACATAAGCCGGCTAGTTTTAAAAGCTATTTCCCATTACCATCTCATTGTCTTCCTTTTCACGAAATTAAAGTTTTTCCAAATCTTGACAACCACGACATTGTGCTTTTACAAAGGGAGTTTTCTCATTTTCCTTTAAAAAGTTCAATATAAATTACCTTTGTATTGTTATCGTGTTGCTATAGTTTGCATTATCTAGTAGCCTCAAAGCTAATTTCCCATTTCAATCTCCTTGTGTTCCTGACGACGTGATTATAAAGTCCTTAAAATCTCGTTAAGCATGATATTTTGGTTCTAAACAAGGACTTTTAACATCTTTAGCAATGAAGAATATCTATATAGTATCAATTACTTGTACTTCCATGTAATAGCCATAAATTTTTTGCTGTGTTCTCAACTAGCTCTTCCGACAACATTGTTTCATCCTATAATTTATTTCCAGTGTATATTTTGATAGTACGCGAGTGAAAAATTTGGCTTGTATCTATTTTTTAATGCCGAATCATAAAAAAATTAGAATCGCAAATTTTGTCGCAAGAAAAAGATGGGGGTATCAGAAAGAGTATATATCCAATTCTCAGAAAATTTCATGACATTCGGTGGAACCATTTCGGAGAAGTTTAGCAACAAACATCGCGACACGAGAATTTTCAACATACATACATACATANTATCTCCTTCGCTTCTTTCATTCTTATTAAACCCATCATACAAGTTCGTCGGTTTCGGGTACTCTTGACTTGGCCCTTAATTAAAATGTCCTGGATTTGATCCAGGAACGTTCGCCTTGGTCTTCTCCTTCCAACTTCCGCATTCACTCTTTACTCATAAATCCGTTTTGTCAGTCTCCTTTCATTCATTCTCTCTACATGCCCAAATACCACAACGTTCTCTTATCACACTAGAAAACAATATCCATTCAAATATTGTAAAATATCAAAATCTTGTTTACTAACTTTCTTTGAATATTTGCTTCATTTTAAATCGGAAATATGTAAATACGTTTTGGGTTTGCTTTTGCTATAATTACGAGAAAAAAATCATCAGAATCCTTTACAGTCCTGGACCCGTAGAGAGTCACGATTGCTAACGCTTAAAAAATGAATAGAAATTACGTTTCATATCGAAACTTTAACTGTAAGTCCATTGTCATTACTCTTACATTGTTAATGAGCATTTGAAATTCTTTAAAAGCGGAGGAAGGGAGTCTGTCCCGTTATTGTCGTTCTTTTATGACTGAATCACCCGATCCTGGTGAGATCACTATCCTCTACTGGCTTCGTTTGTTATTAAATACCATAAAGGGAACTTATATAGCGTTTAATAACCGAGATCAATACGTGACACGACACAGTAAGTGCAAATGTCGAGACCTTGCATGCCGTTGTCTAGATTGATGACACCATATCATAAATCTTTTATGGCTATTCTATCTCCGTTATTATGTTATATTATGATGGTTGGTTGGTATGACTTTGTACGTGACTACGTACAAGGCACGTTGGTTACGCTTACAAGTTTCACTTTCATACGGGATTCATCCGACAAGTTATGTACGCACAAGTGTACGAGTACTAAAGAGTTTAATTGGACGTTATGGAAAATGTTTTCCTCTTGATTTTTACTTTTTTATTGCTGACAGGTAAGTGCCTGACTATAATTTCACTTTATAGTAAGTTATTGTACGGAATCAATATATTCTTTATACAAGTAGGCTCAAAAAGCACTTTTGAATCGTCAGTAGCCTGTCCGTTGGTAAAAAAAGTACCACCGGTTCTGAAAGTTGAATCCGCTGAGAAGAAACCGGCAAGTAACTCAACGGCTACTCTTTTAAGGATTGTTTTGTATGTCACAATGTGTAAAATATTGCTTCCGTGAGCATCTGGAATCAAGTCCAAGCATTTCTATCGCTTAAATAATCTTTAACATTATAATATGCCTTTTGTAGTAGTACAAATGCGTATGCTCAACCCGACAAATGATTTCTGAACCTTTTTCACTCAACAATATGGAATTGCAAGTTTGTTTTTATTTCTTGTATCAAGATTATGTATTTCACTTTCTTTACTGTATAAGTGAATATTATCAGGCATATATAAGATATTGTTCAATATATATTGCGATGGTACTGTGAGAAATGATGTTCCTTTGAATTTATCTCTTAGAGAAGCACGAGATCCTAATTTTGTACAATATTCGCTTTGCCTGTATATTCTACCGTCACCGAGCCGTCGGTCCTGTACCTGATCTCTCTCTGATCGTGTCGGATTCCCGTCACATCGGACTATGAGAGTGAAGGAATAGAGAGTACACTTGTTGTGTATTATGCCTGCCAATCCGCAGTGGAGCAGCGTGGTGGATCTATGTTCTAAAAATCCTCAAATGAGTGAGGAGGCCTGTGACCAGCAATGGGACGTTAATGGGCTGCTACTTACCTTTTTTTAGCAGAGGTCCCGGATTCAATTCCCAGTATTTAGGCAATTGTATTTTCTAATTTAAGTCTGGATGAATAGGAAATTTCAGCCGTGGCTACTTAACACCTTAACAGTAAAGATGTACCGTAAAGCAAAGAGATTTGTATTCTGGTACGACGCTGCGTAGAAACTTTAAGAGGTGAATTATCACAGTCAAGCGTCCGCCAGAATTTTAATGTGTTTTTTTTTAGTTTCGTTTTAATTTCCATTTGATGAGCTACAACTTGTAATTTTGTCAATTTGACCTGAAAAGTGACGCGAACCACGAACCTGAAGTGGCAATGGGCGGGGCACATATTCCGCCGAACCGATGGACGTTGGGCCCGAAGGTGCTGGAATGGCGACCCCGCACCGGACAACGCAGTCTAGGGAGAGACCCCCACAAGGACCGACGATATAAAGAGGGTCACCGATAGCCGCTGGAGCCAGGCGGCACAAGATCGGGCCTTTTTTGCCATCATTTCGTGAGACCTATGTCCAGCAGTGGACGTCCATCGGTTGAAGTGACGACGACGACGACCAGAAAAATACTTTGCCCTTATATAAATCAACTTGAAGTAACAAAATTATGCTACGTTAAGTTGCCTTAGTGAAGAAAGCAGAAGCTTGAGGTAAGAAAGGCATAGGAAACGTAACTCTTAATTGGTAACGCCGTCAGAAAAACTTTAAGCAAGCTGGATTTTATTTGAGATTGCTGGTTTTATATTCCAGGTAATTTTAAAGATTAGGACTATATACGCGATTCGATTATCGCAAATATGTGATGTATTGCTCTCGCTAACAGACAGTTATTAACGTTGCAACACGAGCTACCAGCAAATGGTAGGTCATGCGTGGGTGCAATCGGTCACGGTCGAAATGATATCGTCACACGGAACACTCAGTTTAACTCGCGTTCATTTTAACTACTGATGAACAGATTTTTAGCACTGTATACATGCTTTAATACAAGATTGACACATCTATATATGTACATAAGAGATATCAAGGTATCTATTGACTGATCACGATATATCTGGAACCATAAGGCGTAGAGCAGTGATTCTCAACCTTTTTTCGTTGCGGAACATATTTAACGATTTCAAAATTTGGCGGCACACAAAGAAAAAGATACAAATTATTTACCACAACACATTGCATAAATAGATATATACATATGTAGTTTATAGCAAAAATTTTAAATGTACGCAATAAGTGATATATACTACAATAATAACTAAACGTTTATTAAGGGATTAATTACAAGCTAATAATAAAAATATTTTTAATGCGAAATTTGAGCTTGATTTTTTTTGATAATTTCATTTATATTTGGTGGTAAAAATGACAATGCTACTCTTATATCGTCTCTCTATATTTAAAAATCTTGATCTTCTTTTAGTTTTAATGTTGGCTAGTGCTGAAAATCTGAATTCACACAAATAAGATGTGGAAAATTGTAATAATATGTGTAAAGCTGCTTTGGCTATCATTGAGTAGAGTGCGATAAAAACAAAAAAAAACTTATTTGGAAAACCATGTAAAAGCGAAAACGTGTAAAACAAGTACCGTGTAAATTGGGGGATAGGTGTACTGCAAATTTAATAAGTATACAAATTTATAAATTAACACTACATGCAAATAATTTAGTATTAAACCGAATCACATAAATTTGCCAATTTTAACGAAAGAAAAGGTGCAGTAACTACTATGCAACACCTTGTGAATCCCAACTATCACTAAAACAACACGTTATGTACGCAGAAGAAGCAAGTGTGTGCCGACTTGAGACATATTCGTGTTGATATGCACGCCGCTTTATCATAATTTGGCAATAAAAAAAACGTTTAATAATATTAACGTTATTATATATTTGCAAAATTTTCCGTCACACAAAAGTGCCGCGGCACAAAGGTTGAGAATCACTGGCGTAGAGACTTGAAATTTGGCAGGAATATTCCTTTTGCTGAGTAGAGGTCAGCTAAGAACGGATTTTACGAAATTCCACCCGCAAGGGAGGTTGCGGAGGTGTTAATTAAAAAAATTCAAATTTTCACATTAAATAAATTCAAACTTAACATTTATAGACTATATCTTTTATGGTATGTAAAACTTGGTCAGAATTTTTTTTTTTAACATATTGGAAACATCGAAGGTAAATTAAAAGAAATCCGTCCTCAAAGTGCGGGTTTGTTTCTTATTTGTAAAAACAATTTGCCTAAATTAATGAAAATGCTACAAAAAACACTTCACCCAAACGAAGTCGCGGGTTCAGCTAATATATAAGAGATATCCAGGTATATATTGACTCATCACGATATCTCTGAAACCATAAGGCGTAAAGACTTGAAATTTGGTAGGAATATTCCTTTTGCCTAGTAGAGGTAGAGGTCAGCTAAGAATTGATTTTACGGAATTCCACCCGCAAGTGAGGCTGCGGGGGTGTTAACTATTGACTCATCACGATATCTCTGGAACCATAAGGCGAAAAGACTTGAAACTTAGTAGGAATATTCCTTTTCCCGAGTAGAGGTCAGCTATGAACAGATTTTATGAATTTCCACCCGCAAAGGGGTTTGTGTTATACGCGTGTTTATCATTTGTAAAACAATTTGCCTAAGTTAATGAACCATTTGGTATCGCGGAGTTTTTTGTAGATATTAATATCTTCTATAATATTGTAGAACATTTTTTTGTTTTATCATCAATAGTTTCCTTAGCGCACGCGATGACAGATTTTTGTGTCCGATTTTTACACACCTTGCGTTTTGAAAAATAATATAGCCTAGGTGAAAATGCAGCTTTCTGTTGGTGAAAAAAGTTTTGAAATCGGTCCAGTAGTTTTTGTGTGAAAACGTTACAAAGAAAAAGTCGCCTGGAAGAGATCGTTAATTTTATTTTTTGCGTGTATGTTTAGTTTTACTTAGATTATAAGTAACGTATTATTCAATGTAGAATACAATAACGAGTTCTTACTATCTGCCCTGGCCGTAAAATTAAATGATGTGCGTATAACATTACAGAAAGAATATTCTTTAATCCCAATAAATGAAGATATGGTATATCAATCAATGGGAGTTGTATGCCGGGGTAATGTAATGCCGGTAACTACTTGATTAATGACATTCGCTTTGTCGGAGTTTACCAAGTGAATCCGCGGTTGGTTCGCAAAGTAAATACCATGTATATTAACTAGACTGAACGCTTGCTTTGTAAAGTAATTGGTTGATAGTAAATGTTATTAAATAAATATATACTTAAATAAGCCATTTCTTTCTTGCTTTTCTTTTTTTTACAAAAAGCATTTTACACTGTGAGAGTATTTAGAAAACATATAAATATAAATGTAGCAGTGTTTGAATATGTAGTTATTGCGAGTGCATTTTGCCAGCAAGGACCCCTGATTGGGTATAGACCTTCTCTAAAGACGCCCATGCCTTTCTATTTTTTGGCTAGGTAACTCCAGTTTTGGCAGAGGGCGGACTCCCGTCAGAGGACCGACCCCCCTTCGCCAGGGGACGAAAGGGACTGGCTGGGCCCACAAACTGAGTGGTGGGACCGGTTGAGAGAACCGAGTGCTGGGCGGTCGACTTTCGAGGCCGTGTCTCCGCTCTTTGGTCAGTGGTTGTCTCGTGATCATGGCGTAATCACTTTCCATTCGGCGCAGATCCTCTCGGGGCACGAGTGCTTCGGGAGGTATGTATGCCGGGTGGCCCGTAGGGAGTTTACTGGGAAAAGCCACGAGTGCGAATCGCGGTTGGACACGCTTGCGGTGTGCCCCAGTTGGGAAGAGCAGAGATCTGCCCTAGTGTCTGTATTAGGGTCGGCCGACCTCACCTTGCCCACCGTCGTGAGAGCGATGATGGAGCGGAATGGGTGTTGGAATGCGGTGGCTTCCTTTAGTGACGCGGTGACGACGCTAAAGGAGGCCGTGGGGCGGCGTCAGGAGGCGTATCCCGCCGCCTCCGTCGTAGGCGCATTCCATTTAAGACCGGCTGACCTTCTGAGGTCATCTTCCCATTTGACTAGCGGTCTTCCTCGGCTTCTCTTTTCAGTTGGGTCGGTCCATGAGGTTACTCTCGTAGTCCGTCTCTGGTCTGTACATTTCAGGATTGTCTGTATACAACACGTGTTGTTTAAATTCTCAATTGTTAAACCAATTGTTATTTATCCACTCAAATTCAGATATATATTTTGATGTTACAGTCTTATCGACTGCCTCATTGGTCTTGTGGTTAGCATGTTCGACTACAGACATGAGGTCCTGGGTTCGAGTCCCGGATCGGGCCAATTCCAAAATCGATATTGAATTTTCTATTGAGATTTTCTCAATATTTGCCCGAGGTTGGGAAGTTGGCGGTGTGATCCACCCCCGTGCCTCGGAGAGCACGAAGAGCCGTCGGTCCTGCGCCTGATCTCTCTCCACGAGTGTCGGATTCCCGTCACATCGGACTATGAGAGGGAAGCAATAGAGAGTGCAGTTGTGTACTTAACCTGCCAATCAGCAATGGAGCAGCATGGTGGTTCTATGTTCTAAACACCCTATCTCATATGAGTGACAAGGTCTGTGTTCAGCAGTGGGACGTTAATAGGCTGCTACTTACCTTTTTTTTTAACTTAATTTTTTTAATTTAAAAGGATAAGGAATAATACAGAGGTTTGATTGTTATCGACATTTTTATTCATTTTTAAAATGTAAAAAAAGTACTTATAACGGCATAACTGCTGTAGTTGGACATACGGTATATTGGACTTTTTTGTAGATATTAAAACCTTTTATAATATTGTAGAACATTTTTTTGTTTTACCATCAATGGTTTCCCCAGCGCACGCTTTTACACATTATTTGTGACGAAATTTTCACACCTTGGATTACCTTAACGTATTTTTAAGGATCCCTATTTTTTTTTTGAGAACGTTTTTTGGAAAAAGCAATAGAGCCTATGTCGCTTAGTGAAAATGTAGCATTCTAATGCTGAAAAAAATAATTGAAATCGGTCTAGTAGTTTTTATGTGAAAACACAAATGTTACATGTGAAAACACAAATGCAATGTTAAATGTTTTTTAGCAAGCAATTTTATACAATACAGTATTATTTTTTATCCAATGAAATACTTTACATTCGTTGTACATTTCATGTAGTTAAAACTGGCCTTAACAGCATTTTATTACAATGGATATCTTGGCTGGTATTAGAGATTTATAAAGCGACAGAGCGGCATCAAAAAGATCTTGCCTGATCTTCTTACGTGTAGTTAACTCTCAGCTAGTTATTAGTATTGCGTAAATTAAAGGGAAAAGCCTGAAGTCTGGAGTATAGCTTATCAGATGTTGATTAATGGGGTTCACTTCGCTGGGTAATTCTGGGTGGTTAGGTAATTTCGGGGTTAGCGTTTGCGCGAAAGTAAATAGGCATTAGGTGATATATTGCAGGATTGAACGAGTTTTGACACGGGTTGTCGAAAGTGACCTTAAACCTAAAAATATATAGGTGTAATATGTTAGTTTGCCCAGCAATAAATAACTACGAAGGACGTTTAAGATTTAGTTACTTTTTTTGTATAAAGGGTCACCAAATCCAAATATAACAAGTAATTAAAAATCTAATTGTAACTAAAGTCCTACGCTATCTATCATCGAATTTAACAATATCATATTCAAAAAGTCTATTTAAGTACATCAGGTGTTATCTAATACAAGTTTACATAACATTTTGACTTAAATGATTAAAAAAATATATATATTAAGGATTGTAATAAATAAAGTCTTCCATTAATTGCTAAACATTATTTTCCTGATGGTCTCTTGTGATATTTAAACTTAATCTCGATATTTATTTAAATAATCCAATTTGAAAGGTATCTAAAGTTGAAAGTTTGAGAAATGTTTGTACCTCTACAAATTTGTTAAGGAATAGTTTTTCTTATTGCTGACAGTTGCGCTTGACAGTGATAAGTGATGATACAGTCTGAGATGGAAGCGCACTGAGCTGGTAAGAAGCGATATACCTCTTATGGTTTCTACACAGCATCGTACCAGAACATAATTGGCCACGGCCGAAGCCTCCCACCAGTTCAGACTAAGAAAAATCAGAAATTTCGCCCTACCGGGGATCAAACACGGGACCTCTGCTAGCAAAGCGAGTACTTGCACCACTGCGACAGCGAGGCCGTCAAAACTTCAAAAAGAAAAACTTAATTCTTTACACACCATTGTGTAAGATATAGATAGATAGATAAACACTTTATTGCACACTTTTAAATTATAATAGGACGTAACTATATATTACAAAAAAGAACAATACATGCAATATATCAGTTAGAATCTCGCGTTACTGAAAATTTTTAAGAAATATCAATTCTCATAGTACCGTCGCAATATAATATATTGAATAACATTTTATATATCCCTGATAATATTAATTTATAAAGCAAAAGAAGCGACACATAATGTTAATACAAGAAATAAAAAGAAACTTGTACTGCCATATTTAAGAGTAAAAAGGTCCAGAAATCATTTGTCGGGTTGAGCATACGCATTATTAATAAGATACCCGAAACACTGGTGGGTAAGCCTCCACATAGTTTTAAGAAATATTTTAAAAACTTCTTATTACAAATAGGATATTATAATGTTGAAGATTATTTAAGCGACAAAGATGTTTGGACTTGATTCAAAAAACATTGTAACCTATTAAAATCTCTTTAAAAGAGTAACCGTTGAGTTTCTTGTCGGTTTCTTCTCAGCGGAATCAACTTTCCGAACCGGTGATAGTTTTGCTACCAACGGACAGACTACTGACGATTCAAAACTGCGTTTTGAGCCTACTTGAATAAAGTATTTTGATTTTATTGTAAACGTTATATACTTTACCTAAAGCTTTAAATTGTATTGCATCACGAGTTAAACGAGTAATGTAAGCATAAATACATTACAACTTGACCTTCATAATAAACAAATACTATCTCGTCTCGATTTACACACAAGAAACGTAGAATTACCAGAAATATTATTGTTTGTAAATATGGCTTAATTACGGCGATAAGAGCTGTATTTATTGAATGTTTTTTTCGCAGACAATATTATCGGTGTAGTATTACAGTAGTGAGGCAAATCCAATGAAAGTGAGGCGCAATATCTGATTAACACTTTGCACCAAGGTCGCGGTCGTTCATATCGGAGATATGAATGTATTGGATACTAGGAATAAAGCTTGCCTGTGCAGTTTTATATATTGACGTGATTGGTGATGATGAGATAGGAAATTGTATGTATATATTAAAGAAAATCTAGTGGAGACATGGCCGCTGACTATGGGGCTCGTAAGAAGACTCAGAGTCAGTCAGCGGGCAATGGAGAGGGCTATGCTCGGGGTTTCCCTACGTGATCAAATCAGAAATGAGGAGGTTCGTAGGAGAACTAAAGTCACCGACGTAGCCTACCGAATTGCAAAGCTGAAGTAGCAATGGGCAGGGCACGTAGTTCGCAGAACCGATGGACCTTGGGGCCCGAAGGTGCTAGAATGGCGGCCTCGCACCGGAAATCGCGGCGTCGGCAGACCCCCCACCAGGTGGACCGATGACATCAAGCGGGTCGCTGGCAGCCCCTGGATAAAAGCGGCGCAAGTTCGGGCCCATTGGAATTCATTAAGAGAGACCTCTGTCCAGCAGTGGACGTCGATTGGTTGAGACGACGACGACGAGTGGCATAATCTTACTATTATATAATTTGAAGGATTACTTAGATGATAAATAAATAAAATATAAAGGTGAAGGAGTGAATGAATTGCTCTGATTTGGAATAAATTAAAATGAAATTGTAATTGTGATGCTATATAAGTAAGTAGCAGCCCATTAACGTCCCACTGCTGGGCACAGGCCTCCTTACTTCGAGGAGCGAGGGTTTTTAGAGCATAGACCCAGTGCGGATTGCTCCAGTGCGGATTGGCAGGCATAGTACACAAGTGCACTCTCTATTCCTTCACTCTCATAGTTCGATGTGACGGGAATACGTTAACGTGCGCTCCGAGGCAGGACCGACTGCTTAACACGCTCTCCGAGGCACAGGGGTGGATCACACCGCCAACTTCCCAACTTCGGGTAAATATTGAGAAAATCTTAATAGAAAACTCAATTTTTAAATTGGCCCAATCTGGGACACGAACCCAGGAACTCATGTCTATAGTCGAACATGCTAACCACTAGACCAATGAGGCAAATGTTAAATTAATAATAGTTTTAAAAAACCTAAAGAAGCACGCTTTTATATTCAGAGTGATAAGCGTGGGGTGCATTTCACAACATTCCCATAACCTTTTAATCCTTTCATAGACAGTTGTCAATAGTGTTATTGTATCCTTTAATATGTCAAGGACCCCACGGCTTTCACTCTGAATTCTATGATTCTGTTTATAACTTACGATTAAAAGTAATTTTAGTTCGGTTTACTATAAAAGCGTGCTTTTTTAGTTTATTTCATCTATTTTTGTATAGTACGGTTTAGTATTTTTCCACACATCTAGTTAATTAGAGTTCCGGTTTTGTTTATATAATTGAAGCACCTTCAAAAAGACTCTTTAGATAAAGTCTGCCGGCTATCCGAGACGACAGAGACATAGAGAATCTATCATAAGAATATATTAATCCTGGCGGCTCTAACAAGGATATTGGGAAATTTTTAACGAATTATGGCATTGTCAATAACACATACGTATGCAAAGTTTCGAATTAATTAGACTTCTGGAGATGGCTAAAAATCGCGCTCAAAGTTTTCGTACCATAGTTACATACATACAGTCCAAGCTAATTAAAACAGTTATTTTGGACATAAACTAATAGACGAAACACTAATCAAGAAAGTCTCTATGAATACTAATAAACCCAAAACAACTACAATGAACGAGAAAAAACAAAAGAATGAAAAGTTAAAACTACTTCTTGTGTAATAGAATAGCTACTTAAGTAAAGTTAGACTGCAGTTAAAAAAATGTTTGCTGGCAAACATCAGATTGCAATTACTACAAGAGCCAAACACAATAGTATTGCTGATGCATTTCGCTCTTGAAAATGATACGTAAAATAGAGATTAATGTCGGGTATAATAGAAAGAGGAGTTAGTAATATTCTTAATGATCTTAAATAAATTTAACTGATCTCTCTCCATTTGATGTGTTTGTAGTGACGGCATTTTCTGAGTTTATCTGAAAGCAGAGCACGAAATAACACCCATAAACTTATATTTTTAAATTGTTCTATAATATCATCATCGATTGATGATGGTATTGTAGATATCGTGATAAGAGAACGTTGTGGTATAAAAGGAGACGTAGTGACTAAAATTGAGAAAGGTATGCTTAGATGGTTTGGGAAATGTAGCGTCAATGAATGATAGGAGACTGACAAATAGTATTTATGAGTCAGGAGTGAATGCGAAAGTTAAAAGGGGACGACCTTGGCGAACGTTCCTGGACCAAATCCAGGACATTTTAAATAAGGGCCAGATCAAGAGTACTCTAAACCGACGAACGTGTATGAAAGGTTTAATGGGAATGAAAGAAGCGAAGGAGATATGCAAGGATCGTGGCAAGTGGAAGGACGTTGTCTCTGCCCACCCCAATGGGAATGAGGCGTGATGCTATGTATGTATGTATTATTGTATACATTTTATGAAGATATAATGTGCTTCTTAATATATACAAACAGTGTTATTGAACAGGGAGCTTATTATAAGTATATGACTTAATCTTTAAAAACATTTCGTCTCGGACAATGTAACTTTACCAGGTTGACATTGGAAAGAAGACTGTGAAGTGACTCAAATTAAGATCATAGAATTATGTTCGCAAAATGTTTAGAAGACTGTAAAGTGTTGACGAATTGTATTTGCAAATGATCACCAAATCCTGTTACCTATATACAATTTATGTCTTTGTGAAGATTGTTAAAGTAATATTGTAAATATGGCATTTCGAAATTGAAAATTATGAGTTGAGTTACTTATGGACTATCCTTAAACAAAGGCCGCGAAGGGCTTGCATAATTTTAGGTTTCACGTTCTTCAATGTCATTCTTAATCGATTAAAATTAATTGGAAAACGATTTACTTGGATTACCATTTGGTATTTTCTACGTTTGTAGAAAAAGGTAATCACTTTAAGAATTACATTATTATTTAAGCTTTGTTTTTTTACTTATGGCGTTATTTATTGTCTGTTGTTGGAATGATAAACGTAATAAATATAATACGTCGTCTGTGCCAACACAGCAGCCATAGGTATTCCTATTTCGTATATATTTCGTGTATTTTTCAATAATTTCTTGTTACGTAAATAAATTCCTTATTCACAAAGTTAAGATAACAGATCCCATCTGCGCCAGGCATATAAAAGGTCGGCTTTCATGTGAAAGCACCACTTCAATGGTTTACCTTTATTTTATGTTTATGTCGGGAGGTAAAAGGCTTAATAGGGTTTACTATTTCACTAAATTTTCTAGGTTTTGTGGTATGTGATTTCTTCGCCGTGTTGCCTTTTCGCCCATTTATAATTTCATATAAAACATTCTCACCTTTCTTCACGCAATTATAAAAATGTTAAACAATTCCTCGGAGTATTATAATATACCATTTTAGTGGTATAAGGTGGTTATTAATGGAATTTCTAGTCTAGACTGCAGAATTTTACTTCGTTTTTCAGGTTTAATGAAGAAAAGCATATTGTTACTATAGGTGTTCTTTTAAGCTTTCTATTGACATTTATGAAATACTACCTGAATCCGCGACTTCTTTTGCGTAGAATGTTTTTTGGGTACATTTTCATTAATTTAGGCAATTTTTTTTACAAATAAGTATACGTATAACACCCTCGCAACCCCACTTGCGGTTGGAATTTCGTATAACCTGTTCTTAGCTGAGTTTTACTCGGCAAAAGCAATATTCCAACAAAATTTCAAGTCGTTACGCCTTATGGTTCCAGAGATATCGTGATGAGTCAATAGACACCCTGGATATCTCTTATATATGTACTAGCTGAACCCGCGACTTCGTTTTGTTGGTAGCATTTTCCTTAATTAATTTCCTTTTTAATGTGAAAATTTGAATTTTTTAATTAACAAAATTTCGCAAAATCCGTTCTTAGCTGACCTCTACTCGGCAAAAAGAATATTACTACCAAATTTTAAGTCCACGCCTTATCCTTCCAGAGATATCGTGACGAATCGATAGATACCTGGATATCTCATATATATATATATAGATATACGAGTATACATGTATATAGATAACAACGGATCCGTGCAAAGAAAAATCTGCTCTCCGGTTTCAATTATTTCAACCATCTAGGTGATGAGAAACAAAAACAAACTAGAGCTATTTAAAAAAAGTCACACAGATAAAAGATATGAAAAAAGGCATTTAGTATTTTAAACTGAAAGCTTCGTGGCGTATTTACGGGTACATACCAGGATAACAATTTATATAATTTGTCCAGGGTGCAGTTGATTTTTGTACTAAATTGAGAAATCAGCGGTAGAATATCTAAATTTAATGAAGGATTCGCGGCATTCATTTAATCGTGGCATAAACATAATATTTTTTAAAATAATATTCCATATTTTTCCTCCTTCCGGTTACGCTGTAAAAGCCAGTAAGGCTAACAGCTAAACACAAAAAAAAAACAATATTTTTTTTATACAAAGAGAATAACAAAATTTTTCTCCGTTTTTATTTAATGTTACGTATTTTTTTAAACGCAAAAAAAAACTTCAATACCTTTCGGCAAACCAATTGCGAATTAACATAATAAACTGCCTCATTGGTTTAGTCGTTAGCATGTTCGGCCATAAATATTCCGGGTTCAAGTCCCGGGTCGAGCTAATTCAAAAATGGATATTGAGTTTTCTATTAAGATTTTCTCAATATTTGCTGGAAGTTGGAAAGTTGGCGGTGTGCTCCATCCCGACGGTTCTGCGCCTGATCTCTCTCTGATCGTGTCAGATTTTGTTACATCGGACTATGAGAGTGAAGGAATAGAGAGTACTACGCCTGCCGACCCGCAATGGAGCAGTGGTTAGTATATGCTCTAATAACCCTATCTCAGGAGGCCTATGGCCAGCAGTGGGACGTTAAGGGGCTGATACTTGCATTTTTATATCTAATCGTGTCATGTACCGGTACATATTTCTTAAATAAAAAGGAATAATGTTTCTCTCCGCATTTTTCAATTTTGTGAAGTCGTGAAGAAAATGTTTTCAAAAAACTTTTTGTCAAATCAATTATGAATAACTAAAAAGCAATATGTGCAAAATTTCAAACACGTCGGGGTCTCCTGTTAAATTATAATTCATAATTCAATATAACGATGTAAATACCTTATCGATAATCAGATTTCTATGAGAGTTCCTAAACATATTTAGTAGATCTGAGAATTGACTACTATCTATTTTTCATACCTCAAAATGGTAACTTTTCTTTTTATTTTTTGGACAAAGTGTTATTATTTATAAATGTGGCATTACAAAATACATAGAACTCTAAATATGCACCCTTCTATCACCAATCTCTTTTTATTAATAGAGATAATAGTTATTATATGGCAAAACAATGTGTACTGCGTCAGCTACTAATTTATACACAATTATTACTACTGTTCGTTCCCGTTAAGAATGCAGTGAGACATGCTGCGAACTTGATCTTATAATTTGAAAAGATTTGATTGGTCAGGGGGTGGGGCGAAGCGGGCCAACAATGGTGACTCACTGCATTCTTAACGTGAACAAACTACATATATTGTAAATGTTATCTACGCAATAGATATATTAACAAATTTAATAAGCAATTAGATACTTTTCACATAGGTGTTTCAATACAGCTGAAATCGATTAGAACAGTAATTTTTCACCAACCGGTCCCATGATATGCAGATTAACACATAAAATAGATAGTAATAGAATTAAAAAGGCATTTATAAATATCTTTGTTTTTCGTGCCGGAGTTCTATGTTATTTTGTATCAATAAATACAACCCAACGGTTTTATGCTTAAACCTTCGTGAGCAATGCTCATATTCGGATTGGGTTTCAATGTTATGTATAGTAAAGGGAAAGCTTTCCATTATAGTAACGAGTTTATGAATATTAAACGATTTGAGTCATATGCATATAAAACAGTATACGCTTATTTGAGTTGACATGAACTTTACATAATGATCTGAAATGTATTGGAATTTCTATTGTATAGGTTATATAGTTAGCCAACATATTTATGACTCTTTTAAAGCCTTGAGGAGGAAAGAAAAAACGGATGATAACAAAATCGGGGGATACAGTTTTGTGGTCTAGCTACATATCTATAACCTTCATCCGAAATTGAATCACACCGTAAACCGTTGAGGCGTTCCATGGAGCATCATGTTTAACTACAACAATCACTTGACCATACTGACGTTATGGTAGGTGACTCTAATATCCGGATAGACTATACAAGATTGTGCCAAGTATCGTTAATTTGCTCCAAAGAATTGAAGACTTCCGTTAATTTTTCAGGCATATCATTATCAAAACCTATTTGTTTTCTTCTCGGACTGGAAAAAAATCTTTAATGGATCTTTAAAGGAGACGTCGCGGGGGCGTCACCGGTTATGCCGGACTCTTACCGGCTAAAAATAACCTGACCGTCCTACGCACTGTCACAAAGGATTTCGCGATAGGTTAGCTCGAAATTAAAACTGAGCACGCCGCCAGTGACTTCCCCGTGAGGGGGCTCCTACCATGATCCTAAGGGTCGAGCTACCTATGTTGCAGCGCGGAGGCAGGCCACCCGGCAACTTCCGGGGCCTCACTCAGCGGGACGATGGACCCCCGCGGTCCGCCGTCCCAGAGGCTAGTCCTGAGAGGGAAGACGGCGGTCGTGAACCGCTCGTCACCGCCCTGGGTGCCTACGACGGAGGCCGTGGGCGGTGGGATCCGCGTGACGACGCCGCGCCGCGGCCTCCTTTAGCGTCATCGCCTTGTCGCTCAAGGAAGCCATCGCATTCCAACACACCTCCCGCTCCACCATCGCTCTCACGACGGTGGGCAGGATGAGGCCGGCCGACCCTAATACGGCCACAAGGGTAGATCTCTGCTCTTCCCAACTGGGGCACACCGCAAGCGTGTGCTTCGCTGTGTTAACGGCGAATCCACACTCGTGGCATTCCTCAGTGGGCTCCCTAAGGGCTACCCGGTGTAGATACCTCCCGAAGCACCCGTGCCCCTAGAGGATCTGCGCCAAGTGGAAAGTGATCACGCGGTGATCACGAGACAAACACTGACCAAGGAGCGGAGACGCGGCCTCGATCGTCGACCGCCCAACGCTTAGTTCTCTCAACCGGTCCCGCCACTCAGTTTGGAGGACCGCCTGCACCTGGCGCAGCCAGTCCCTTTCGTCCCCTGACGAAGGGGGTTCGCCCCTCTGATGGGCGTCCGTCCCCCGCCAATTTATGATTAAAACCTAACCTACCTATCATCAAACAGCCCTTAAAGTATAATATATATAAAAAACGATTCATTGAAATCGGTAGGCATGAGCTTGAGTTGTTAATCCATTAATATAATTTAAGACTTATACGGTTTTCTCATGGATGCCATCATCAGAACTGGACTAAAAAAAACACGGACGAATTGATAACCTCCTCCTTATTTGAAGTCGGTTAAAAAGAGTTTCATTCTTCGTCGAAATTTATTAGTTAATTTTACTCGAGCAAATACTTTTATAAGAGCTATTTTTATTAACTTAGGATACATATCCAAAGTAACCTAATATTATTTATTGATAATATTGTAATTCAATGTTTTTGTCATTATAATACATCACAGGAATTACTATATTTAAATTAAACCTTCGTGTCCAAACGTATTGTTGACCTTCACCTATATTTTTTTACCGTAAAAAAGGTGGGAAACTTAATTCAATTGCGGTGACTATAATTAAAGTTCAGTTGACCTTACTAGAGAGATTTTCACCGCCTTTGAGTTTAATGCAGTGAAATTCAACGAAATGAAAGCTAACATTACTTTACAGAACCTCTCTGATTTGTATCTTTACTTTCTGTCCTAACTTATTTAATAAAATATGACAATTTTGAACAATATGTCATTACAATTAAAATAGGAAAATTAGTTAAATAATAAGTTTTCCTAAATAAATTGCTTAGTAATATGCTTGTTTATAGTTATAAACGTATATTAAAGAAGTAAAAAAAACACTAAACGTTAGAGTTTACTATTAACGAAATAACATTATACCTGAGTTAGTCTTTATTTCAGTAAGACAATTAAAACTATTACTTGAAATTGTCATTTATATCCTTAATATTATATATGTAAATCTGTAGTCGGTAATCTCATTCGTTTTCTGAAGTTATGTGGTAAATATATATGTCGGAGTGCAAGAGTCTGTGGATCGCTGGTCCGTGTGTAATAGTCTGTGGAACGCTGGCGCCATCTGTATATCGGCGTGGGGGCAGAGTCAATAAGTGGCAGTCCGGCGCGTCTCTCGGCAGTTCTCGAGTGGCGGTCGGCTGGAGTGGCCGACGATTGAAACTGTCGCGTTCCTAGCTATAATTGTTAATGAGTTTGTGTAAATTGATATCGGGAACATTAAGTGATTGAACATTTATAATCCGAGTTAATTAGCAAAGTGTTTGATTGCACCAACATTACCCACGAACGCCCACAGTATAAGAAATGAAATAATAGATCCCATTAATGACGATGTCGGCGGAGTACCCTACGCCCCTGTGCTTTATGCTGCTCCGTTCTCTTTTATTCTCCGACATATATTATATCAGTAACTGACATAAATTCCATCATTTTTAATATTTTTTTGTGCTCTATTATTAACTCAAAAGGGTACATAGTAACAATATTTACTGCGTCTTCATCCAGAGTTGAGAAATGTTATCATATTAGTCTCTTTGTGGTCTAAATTCAACTATAATTAATTCAAATTATAAGTTTGAACATTGTTAAGATTCTATTACCAAATACTTTCTTCAAAAAGATGTAGCAATAATTCATTCATATAAAAATGTTTATGTCAAACTTACCAGGCTGAACCGATGTAGATAATTCTTTTGTTTTCTGTTTTATTATTGTCAGGGGAAGGTTCTTATGAAAGAAAAATGTATAAAAGATCAGAAGTTTTAAGAAAACTTAACCACCATTAACTTTTCTAATGTAACCTCCTTAGTGCTTTTGACGTGACGTCAAAAGCACTAAGGAGTGTGTAAGGAGTGTGTAAGTTTGACGTGCGTCCGACGAGCCGATGGACGTTGGGGCCCAAAGGTGCTGCAATGGCGACCCCGCACCGGACGACGTAGTGTAGGAAGACCCTCCACAAGGTGGACTGACGATATAAGGAGGGTCGCCCATAGCCGCTGGAGCTAGGCGGCGCAAGATCGGGCCTTGTGGGCATCATTTCGTGAGACCTACTTCCAGCAGTGGACGTCCATCGATTGAAGCGACGACGACGACGAGATAGTGTTAGTTACTTATTTCTCCGTGTATCCAGTTCTGAAGTTGGCTTAGACGAAGGCACCAGCTAGTAATAAATAAAATTGGTTATCTCTGTAATATGAAATAAAGATTTTTTTATAATGGTGTTATAAGCGTCAGTTAGTTCGCGTGAAGGAACCCATTGCCCCACTTGCAGCTATGCTAATTTAACGATACTGTCGAGATAGGCTACCGTTTGGATCTTAGATTTCTGTGTTCCTCGTACGGTTGAGTTGCAGTCACGAAAGCAGCGCGAACAGTACACACATTCTAATAAACCACATAATTATCTGTAGCATTCTGAATAATTATAGGATTATTTTAAAAACACAACGAAATTCTTCCATCAGATTTTACTTTGTTTTCTTTATTACATCCCCAGTTCTTTTAAAATACTAACCCAGACTCGAGAACAGATGGATTAATTTTGCTAATTGTTCTATAGAATTACTTGTGGAAGTCTAAAAGGTGAGTCAACGTACATAGCATCACGCCTAATTGTCATAGGGGTAGGCAGAGATCACATCCTTCCACTTGCCATCCTTGTATATCTCCTTCGCTTCTTTCATTCTCATTAAACCTTTCATACAAGTTCGTCGTTTTAGAGTACTGTTAACCTGGCCTTTATTTAAAAGGATTTGGTCCAGGAACGTTCGTCTTGATCTTCCCCTTCTAACTTTCCCATTCACTCGTGACTTATAAATCCTTTTTGTCAGTCTCCTCTCATTCATTCTCTCTACGTGCCCAAACCATCTTTTATACCACAACGTTCTCGAGTAAATATACTAAATACAAAAATTTCGCTTTCCCTTAGAAACTACTTTTACCTGTCGAATATTTGATGTTCGTCCCGTCGTTTAGAAATCAATTTAATCTAAATATCGTTCAGAAATAAATGTCGAAATGACTAAAGAATACTGTAGTTGTTTTGACAGGGAATTTTTTTTATACATATTATAGGTCGAAGGATATTCTAATATCATCTTGATTAATTTAAATCAAAAAATCTTTATTCANAATTCGTTCACTCCCAGGGGTTTCTATCGTCTAAGTACTCTTGCAAATTATAATACGATTTTTCTATGAACTTTCTTTTAACAAAGACTTTATTAATTGACATCTTTAGAACGTCTTGTGGGAGTTTATTATAGAAACGTATAAAGTTACTTATATAAAGTAGTTAGTTATTTATATAAAGTAATGTCAAGTTACGGTTAAAGGTGTGAGGTACGTTCTACCTTTCAAGTATTGATTGTGGCTTAGTGAAACGTAAAATTTGTCGCTAGCATTTAAGGTTGAACACGGTAATTGTGTTTGAATAAAGCCAGAGGTTGGCGTAGGTAGTTGCGCTGAAGTGCGGGGCGCAGTCGGACGCCCAATTTGCAATTTGGGAGGAGTTTCATGGAGGGGTAATTAATAAGTAAGCTCTATTGTGCCTAACTGGCTGCCAAAAATTTCAAACTAAAGACGTAATTACAAACAGCTCATGCTATGCATCTAAAAAACTTGGAACATATATTTACAACAACTTATTGATGGACAATCAACCTATTAGAACAACCTATTAGACTGCCTCATTGGTCTAGTGGTTAGCATGTTCGACTACAGATATGAGGTCCTGGGTTCGAGTCCCGGGTCGGGCCAGTTCGAAATCGATATTGAGTTTTCTATTAAGATTTTCTCAATATTTGCCCGAAATTGGGAAGTTGGCGGTGTGATTCACCCCCGTGCCTCGGAAAGCACGCTAAGCCGTCGGTCCTGCGCCTGATCTCTCTCTCCGGTCGTGTCGGATTGCCGTCATGTCGGACTATGAGAGTGAAGGGATAGAGAGTGCACTTGTGTACTATGCCTGCCAATCCGCAGTGGAGCAGCGTGGTGGGTCTATGCTCTAAAAACCCTCTCTCATATGAGCGAGGAGGCCTGTGCCCAGCAGTGGGACGTTAATGGGCTGCTACTTACTTACTTTTTTTGATGGACATGACTTTTTACTCTAAATTTATATCGAAAATCCAATTTTTGCTTTTGATGCAATCGCAATAACCTTCTATCGAAAGAAATTAGTCCGTTACGCAAAATAACGCCACTTTTAATATTTGTAGTAAATGTAGAGAGAGAGAGACAGAGAGGAAATATATACAATAACTGATCATTGGGTACAAATATTATTAAGTAGCGATGTTTGCTAGGTGCTTAACTTTAACTTAACCCTAGGGCTTGGGGCATACTGTTACGAAAAGGAGAGGTAGTCTTATATATTAGTTTAAGAAGACAAAAAAGGAGTGGATTTTGACGAATTTTTTTAAAGACATTCAAAGATTTTGCCCTGCTGACCATGAAAAGTAATTCGTTTTATAGTTAAATCCCTTGTACCGCGAATAATTGCCCAAAAAAACATTGTTTTATGGGGCATTATATTAAGTTTGAAGCACCGTTAATCACGTTAACTTATGATGTATTCCAGAATTAATTTTAATGCATATATCTTCGCTAAAAGCGGCCCTTTCATAGAAACAAGACCGCAGAATGATTTACGTCGCTAGTGAATGCAGTTCCAAGCTTAGTTTGCAGTTTGGGTAGCGTAATTATCAGGAACTGGGTTTTGCTTAACATTCACCAAACCGACTAAGTTGAAGTTTGCGTCTTAAAGTTTAGAAATAATTTAACCAAGGGGCATATATCTCCATCTTAAACCTATTATATTATCTGGTAAAGTAATAAAAAAAACGTTTGTTTTATATCCTACTATTCTTTACATTGTACTTAAACGTATTTTTTTTCGTTGGGAAATGCTTTATGCACGCCGGATGAAGTGTAAACTTACATCCGGGAGTGTGGGACTCGCTGCTCGTACCAGGACACCCACAAAACCCTCTTCATCCAGGTGTTGGGGTCCAAATGTCTGCTAACACATTCAGCTCTGGCGGCCCGGATGAATCCGACTTAAGGGTTTAGTTGAAGGAGAGCAGGCGAGTAAAATTGCGCCTTCTGGACCCCCCCTCCTCCGGCGAGAGGAAGTAGAGTCTGCAATAACCTCCCTTTGCCTATTTAGTGACTCCTTCTGCAAGATGACAGCTTAGCAGAAGGACGTCACTGGTCTCCAACCTGACTCATCGCCATAACGCCCACAATGCTGGGGAGTGGGTCACTTCCAATCAGCTATGTCAAGATGTATTGCTGGGGTCCCCAAGCCTGACAATTTCTTACTGTGTGGTGCGCAGTGTCGACGGCCGCCCCACAAATACAATAAGCAGGCGTCTCTTCGCAGCCTACAATCTGGTGCATATACTTGCTGAAGCAACCATGTCCAGTTATCACCTGCACCAACCTGTAGGTTAGCCTACCGTGCCCCCTGGCAAGCCAATCTTCCAAGAATGGACGCACCGCTGCAACCGTGGCCACACATGCAGATGGAGACCCGAGGTCCTCCTTCCACCTTTCAATCAGGGTCCTGTCGGATAGGATCCTGATTCTCTGGACCTCTTCAGCATCAGGCCGTTCGCCTCTGTTCCTTGCAGCTGTCTGACAATGTACTTAACCTATGGGAAAGCTGCAGTAAGTAAAAAAATTGTTATACTACGTAGATTACTTAGTTTTTTCAAATTCTAAACGTCAAAACTTTACTTTTACAATTAGAAATTGGTGCAAACGTTAAAGGTTAGAGAAAAATATATTTACAAAGATATACATATTTTATTTTAGTCCCGGAGATTTTACGCGATAGAAGTCGAACAAGAGTGCTTTAAAGAAATTTAAAGTTAATGTCAAATGTTTATATCATAATTTATATCAAAAGAATATCCCTTTTAATAAAATGTCATGTTCATAACGTTCTCAGAAAATGTTCCATATTTTATTTCAAAGAAAAATCAGCTATTTTTGCTAATGAAAGTGCAGCACTGGAATATAATTTAATTTCCTTTGAATGAGTTACGTAACAAATAAAAAAATAGATTCTCAACGTTCCGTAAAATATAAAACTGTTTAATGCTTTTATTACTAAAGTTTTATTTCTTTTGATTCAAATGGTAAATGGATTTTTTTCTAAGCAAATAAGTTGTTTCAAAATAAGTTTTAACGCAGTATAGAAAAGAAAACTCCAAAACATAAATTTGTAATTGTAAAATTGCTTTAACATTTAGATTGTCTGCCTCATTGTTATTGATTGTCTAGTGTTCGACTACAAACATGAGGTCCTGGGTTCGAGTCCCGGATCAGGCCAATTGAAAAATTAATATTGAGTTTTCTATTAAGGTTTTCTCAATATTTGCCCGAAGTTGGGAAGTTGTCGGTGTGTTAAGCCGTCTGTCTCTGTCTGCGTCTGATCTCTCTTCGACAGTGTTGGATGTTCGTCATATGCCTATGACAGTGAAGAAATAGAGAGTGCAGTTGTGTACTGTGTCTGCCAACCCACAGTGGAGAAGCGTGGTGGGTCTATGCTTTAACAACCATTATGAGTGAGGAGGCCTGTGCCCAGCAGTAGGACGTAATGGGCTGCTACTAACCTTTCGCAACGGTACGCGAATTTTGCTTGTCCTTGCGTCCCATACTACGCATTAGCTGGGTCCATAAGGTCACAAACGAAAATTATGCAACGCTTCGGGAAGGCTAGGCAGCTCCTACAAGCTACAAAGATACCTGTACCACGTGTTGCGCCATGATCGCAACAACCCTCTGTAGGTTATTATTATGAATAAGATCCCAGGTAAATGGAGGGTTGGCTTGCCGTGCCTCGGAGAGCACGTTTAGCTGTCGGTCCTGCGCCCGATCTCTCTCCGGTTGTGTCGGATTACCGTCTCATCGGACTATGAGAGTGAAGGAATAGAGAGTGCACTTGTGTAATCTGCAATAGAGCAGCGTGGTGGGTCTATGCTCTGAAAACCCTCGCTCCTCGGAGTGAGGAGGCCTGTGCCAAGCTGTGGGACGTCAATTGGCTGCTACTTACTTAATACTTATTTAGATTGTTAGCAATGAATTAAACAAGAAAGGATTACTTGATTACATACGCTTCTTTTTTATTGCTGAAAGAACATAAAGAGAGAGAACCCTTTTATTGTACCACCACAAGAAATATACATATAGATAACACTTCAGCGATTCATTCCAGGAAACCTTTGGAATAATTTTTCTAAATTATCGAAATGTAAAGGGGTAGAGGGTGGAGATAGATAAAGTAGTCAATTACGTATAGTTTTTATAATAAACATAAATTGATAAGACTAAGATGTAAGCGTGACTGACCTGGTAACAGTTAATTTACCTTTTAATATTTCTACAAGCATCATACCGAAATTCATTTTTTTTTTGCTTGGCGACACTTCTTAGCTGGTAGTTATCCTCGACTGAAGCCATCAGTCCAGACTCAGAGAAATGATACCGGCACCATTGTATCAGCGAGGCTGTTGAAATTGAAACTTGAAATATACACACATAAAAAGCATAACATAATTAATTAAAGCACGCGTTTCTATATTAAACTTTCAGAAGAAGTTACAAAGATGTCACATAATAAATCTTTTATTAAAAGTAATTGAGATATCGTTCTACAATTTACAGGACTACTTAGAAGATAAAAAAGCGTGGTTGTGAATTAATTGCTCTAATAGATATAGAATAAATTAAAAATATATAAAGTAATGATATATGGCCGGGTTAATTAAAAATGGATATTGAGTTTTCTATTAAGATTTTCTCAATATTTGCCCGAAGTTGGGAAGTTGTCGGCGTGCTCAACCCCCGTGCCCCGGAGACCACGTTAAACCGTCCCTGCGCCTGATTTCTCTCCTATCGTGTCGGATTCCCGTCACCAACCAGCAGTGAAGCAGCGTGCTGGGTCTATGTCCTAAAATCCTTCTTTCCTACGAGTGAAGAGTCCTGTGCCCAGCAGAGGGACGTTAATGGGCTGCAACTTACCTTGTTGCGAACGAACCCTCGTAGCTTTAGATTGTAAGTTGTTCGTTAATATCATCATCGGTCGTACATTGAAATAATATATAAAAGTTCTGTAAATGTCTACTTGAATAAAGATGTTTTAGATTTGAAATTTGAAAGCAGGAAAAATGGTGCTCTGCACGCCTTTATGAATAGCCAGATGGTGTCTTAAAGGGCTAGACTGGTTGTGCATGCTGGAGTGTTGGTGTCAACACTTATGTATGGTAGTGAAAGTTGGGTATGGCAGAAGAATCACAAAAGTAAAATAAATGCGGTAGAGATGAGAGCGTTGAGAAGCATGAGTGGATTAAAACTGAGTGACAGAGTGAGAAATAGTGTGATAAGAGAACGTTGTGGTATAAAAGAAGACGTAGTGACTAAAATTGAAAAAGGTATGCTTAGATGGTTTGGGCATGTAGAGAGAATGAATGAAAGGAGACTGACAAAAAGGATTTATGAGTCAAGAGTGAATGCGAAA